>AWUE01023730.1:0-29513 GCA_001974825.2 Corchorus olitorius
TAAATAGCAAGCACCTTTATTCTTAAGTAACCATAATTAAAGTAGTTCTAATCACTTACCATTCATTACATCCTATAATTACTTCTTTCCATAAGCTTATGTCTTCATCTTTATCTCCATTACTCAAATGAATGCATATCACAGATACAAATCAAGGGTTTACGTGCGAGTTATAATAGATTTTTAAAGGGTAATTGTTTTTTTTTATAAAATTGAGGTTACTAACCTCGAAGTGTTCATGATTTGGGGTTACTAACTCCCATTTTTGAGGCTACTAGCACTCTAGAAGGACTCCTTCTTTTTATTTTTTCAGAGGGACAATATTTATGCAATTCCATGTTTCTTATCCTCTTTCCAAGGGTTACTAACTCCTTTTGTTAAAGAAAAGAGTGGCAACAATGGATTAAAAATTTTTTATAAAGTATGCAGAAATACCTCTTCTCCTCTTGCATGAAAACACTTCTTTATGAAAACAATTTTTTTTAACTACCCTTTTATATAAGTAGTCCCCCACACTTGTTTTTGACATATCCATTTATGTCACCCGAAACCACTTCTTCACCGTCGATCCCGACATCCAATGCTTTGTTTTGTAGATCAAGGTTCAGAATTGAGTTAAGGGTGATGAGGGGAAGCCATAGGCGAAGTTTCAAGCTCAACAGCGGTCGAAAACTGCTACGGCATGGCAGTGACCGCCGCGGAGCGATACCGGTGTAATAAATTAGTGTCGGCGGCGCTTTAGGGTATTAGAAGGAATTCTAGGGTTTGTGGGAGGAAGAAGAAAGAGGGGCTTTTATACACGTCCGCCAAACCCGACCCGATCCGACCTGAAAGCCGCGGGTCGACCCAATTCAGGTATGATTCATAATTTCCTTCAATTGAGTCCCTAATTTGATGCATTTAGATCCTATAAGTTATTATTAATTCACATAAAGACTAATACTTGTTTCCGTGTTCAATATGGTCCCTAATTTAGGATTCTATTTACTATTTGACACAATTTAGTCCCTGATTTAGGATTCTAGTTACTATTTGATTCAATTTGGTCCTTATTTTTCTTTATTTGTGTGATTTCATTCAACTTGGTCCCTAATTTAAGTTGCTATTTATTGTTTGATGCAATTTGGCCCCTGATTTAGAATATTTATGTTAATATTTATGCTAATTGTTTTCTTGATGTGCAGATAGGTCTCCAATTTGTCCAATTTGGCCCTGAAGCTTTTAATTTCTTTTAATTTCGTTCTCTGTTTGTTTAATTTCAGCTTAATTAGGCCTCGGTTTGTAATAATTTAGTAATTAGTGTAATGGTAAAGTAGAAAATAATCACGTGCACCCATACACATGAATACCATATTGATTTGTGATTAATATATAACTGTTTGCACTTCATGCCACCTCTATAAATTGCGATCAATGAAGAGGCGTTTAAATTATGACTGGCCAATCTCGGGTAAAGGTGCTCGGGCACGACCTCTCGAGATTTTGCCCCGAGATTGAATGATCTTTACGAATATCCCCGGAGGGCTGGGCTAGGTTCGTGAAGGTCAATTCAAGTAAACTCCTTTTTATTAATCAACTAAAAAACGAGACTTTGCATCCATCATCTCATACATGCATTAGTTAATATTTAGGTCAAAATTGAAAAAAAATGGTAAAAATAAATGAAAAAAATCAGAAAATTAAAAGATGCAATAAAAAGGGATTTTCCAAAAATGTTTTCTCCATTAAGTGTTCTCTTATGTAGTTTTCAAAAGAAATTAAAATTGGTAATCAAGAGCTTTTAAGATTTAAATAGAGGCTTTCAAATTCAAATCAGACTTAGTTTATCAACAGAAGAAGGAAAAAGATTTCCAAAACAATAAGAAAAGAAGATTTTATTACCATTTTTAGGAAGACTAAAATGGGAGTTTTCAAAATAAAGTAAAAGACTTTAAAAACAAGAATAAAAGGTTTTGACACAGCATTTTCCAAACCTCTTCCCGATGTGGAAGATTCAAGAAGAGAACAAACAGTGAAAGAGAATCGAAATAGAATTGGTCGACGGTGTTCGATTATAACCCTTTTCTTCTAATAATCAAGATAAAAGCAATCGTTTAGTGTTAAAACCCATTAGATTTAGTTTAGACTAAAGGTACCGTCGTTTGACGGGCGTCTCGGGGGTGCGAATCCTTCCCCGAGCGTAACCGACTCCCGAACCCATAGACTCTGGTTAAGCAGACTGTATTAAGTTTAGTATTACTTTCGCCAAGCTTAGGTTAATATTAGACTTAATAATCGGGTAGGTGACTAATAACACCTTAGAAAAAAAGATTAGTGGCGACTCCTTCTTACCAACATCGTCTCGGCAGGGTTCCCCGGACCCGAACGTTTCGACAGCTTGGCGACTCCATTGGGGACATTAGAGAGTCAGGCCTCACTTAGTCTAAACAAGATCTAAGGTTAATAAATGGTTGCTTTGTTTTAAGTTCACCTTTAGATTAGCTAATTCACCTTTCAGTAATTAGATTGCATTTGAAAAAAACCAAAATATCTTAATGTGCACCTTTGATTTGCATATTTCAAAACTTAGCTGCATTTAGTAGTGGCATTTTAATCTTTTATCGGTTTCATTTTCTTAATTTGCATTGAAATCATTCTTGGTCAGTTGTTAACTCATAATCTTGGTGGATTAGTTTTTTGCTAGATTGCATTCATAGTCCAAAAGAAAATCCAAAAAAATATTTTCCATAGCATGTTTAGTCTAATAGGTAGGTTTTGTATAACATCTTTTGCATAATTTGGGTCAATTCTTTCTTATTAATCATTTGTTTTTGGATCGTTTTGGGACCTTAGACTTTTGGGTCTTTGCTTTGGGCCTTCTTGCTTAAGTATTTCTTTTGCTTTTTGGATGTTAGTTTTGTGTCATACTAGGCCGAGGCCCATTTCTCTTTTATTCCATTACAAAATACTAAAAAGAGTAGTTATATTCTCTTCTCTACAAAAACAAAAAAAGGAGTTTTACTTTCTACATTTGGTGTTCATTACAAAAAATACAGTGTGGCATTGTCTTTTTCTGCATCCTGCATTCCTTAGGACCTCCCTCTTCGTTGCTTCTTTTCTCTATTTCAGAGAGTCGAAATGACCTCAAAAGAGCTCAAGACAGTCTTGGTTGGACAACCTGCAGTCACGCAAGGCAAAGCTTAGAAACGGAAAATGGCATCAACAAACTCAAAGGACACCTCAAACACACTACCTAACATCAATTCCATTCAAAAATACTGATTGAACTAAAATCAACCCTATTTTTATGGCTATTTTACTATGTTTTTGGACCCATTTATGCTTAAATATATGCTATTTTATTAATATTTGTGTTTTTAGTCTTTAAGTGATGTGAAAATGAGAAATTGTTATTTTTCACTACTTTTGGAGCTATTTTGATGACTTTTTACACAGATTTGAGCAAAGCAATTTTGAGCATAGATTTGGAGATTCGATTTTCGTGTTTGAAGACCATATGAAGATAATTTGGAGACTTGAAGACTTTGGAGAATTATTTCAAGAGGAAAGAATTGAAAATTGGAGCCTTAATTGAAGACAAGCCATGGATAAGCCTTCAAGCTTAGGTATTTTTGGATATTTTATATGGGAAGATATTCAGCCCATATAAATCATTAATTGGAATTAAAATCCCAATTAATGACTCCTATATCCAAGGAAATATCCAAATCCCGTAGATTCCCGCTTCTAGTCCTAACAGGATTAGGATTCAGCGCAGTTTTGGTAGAAAAATCATAACTTTGTACTCCGACCTCCGTTTGAAGCCCATGAGTCCTCGTTGGAAAGCTAACTCCGGGAGCTACAACTTTACTTTGAAGTCCAAGACCTAGTTCTGTCGTTTTCAAGCCCAAAAATGCCGTCGAAGTCCCTGCACGAAATCATGATTTTTTCAGGATCCTATTTTAACTTGGATTCTACTGTAGGATGACTTTTAATCTAACTTGGAGTCTAAGTTAGACTCAAAACCGACTTAGACCTCTTTCCAAGTTAGGATTGGAATTCCTAGGGTTATTTCCACTATAAATAGCCACCTCCTGTAACACAAATCACACACCAAAAATATTTTCCACATAGATAATTTCTTTTCTTCTAGTTTTTAGTTTTCTTCTAGTTTTAGGCAAGGGTGACGCCACCTCCTATAACCATAGGGAGGTGCGACATACTTTGGTTGTTTAGCAAGGAGATTTCGCCCCTTCTAGTTCTGTAAGTACTCTTATGCCGCTCATGGATTTTCCCAAATCCATGAGTAACTAAATTCTTATACTTCTAATCCTTTGGTGAATTCAATCAATTGATATGGTGAGATTTCTATGCTTATAATTTGATATTTTATTTTTGATCGATAGCATGTTAAACTCTGTTTTATTTCATGACCTTGATTTTTATTGGTTTATGCGGCCGATAAATTGATAATTTGAGAGATCTATTGCTAAGTCAGGCGGAATAGTTAACCCTCGAGTCTGATTGTTTGGTAGCAAGTTGATGACGTTTAATAGACGCTCAATTGGGTTTGCATGCCAGTGATCGGACTTTATCTGATTGTTGTATGGTTTTACTTGTTAAGCATGTGTGAAAAAACTAATTAAATAGTTGATCTTAATGCTTTGTTGCTTGGTGAATCTTTAAGCCTTAACCGGTAATTGATTTGTTAAGTTAACAATAGGGGTAATTTAAGCCTTAACCGGTAATCTTATCTAAATATCATGTTAGTTTTTCCTAGACCAGTTATCATCAAGGATTTAATATTGAATTCATCTTTTAAATCAAGGACCCATATTCAATTTGATTGTTTTCTACCATTGGAGAAGAAGTATGCTTTAATTATTGTTTTCTTTCTTATCAGCCATAGATCTAGATTTAATTTGCTTTGTTTTGTTTTCTAATTTAATTGTTTTCTGTTTAATTGTTTTCTTTCAACCTCTGTTTTCTGTGTTTTGTTTTGAGAGATTTTAAGGATTGAATTTCCGGATAAAGTCTACACCCTTCTCTGTGGGATCGACCCCTACTTGCCGTATCTACTATAGTTAGGATTTTGTGGGGAATTATTTTTATGATTGTTGACGACCGATCATAAATTTTGGCGCCATTGCCGGGGAAGAAAAATTTTCTCCTGGTTTTTGCCGGGGAAGGAAAATAGACTCATCTGAAGACAAATCCTGGGAATTTTCTCTTTGTTTCTGCGTTTCTGATCTAAAAAAAAATAAATTGTTTTCTGCGTTTTTTTTCTAAAAAAAATTTGATTTTTGCGTTTTTAATTTTTTGTGTTGCGTTTTTGGAAAAAAAAAGGGTTTTGTGTTTTGCGTCAAGAAAAAAAAAGAGTTTTTGCGTCATAAAAAATTTTTTTTTTTGTTTCTGCGTCATAAAAAAATATTTTCTTTTATTTTCTGTCTTTAATTTTAATTTTTGTTTAAGAACTTTTACTACTAAAGTAGTGGTACAAAAGAGTTTGAATTTGATCTAGAGCCAGAAAAAACATTATCTTCGCTATGGAAGGAGAAATCAAGTCGACAACAAGAAGAGGAGTCATCCAATTCAAGTTCTCAATCAAGTTCTCCAAGATCTGCTGCTTCAACATCTTCAGAAGACATGGCAAACGAAGAAGGTCCTAAAACACTGAGAGAGCTTTTTGCACCAAACGTCAATGCACAAAGCTTAGCAATTCGATACCCAGATACGACTGCAAATTTTGAGATTAAATATGGATTTATTCAGATTTTACCCAAATTTCATGGTTTGTCTGGAGAAGATCCTTACCGACATCTAACAGATTTCCAGATTGCCTGCACATCAACAAATATTCAAGGTATCACTGAAAACCAATTCAAGCTAAGAACTTTCCGTTCACTCTTGTGGATCGTGCAAAAGATTGGTTGTACCTCTTACCAACTGGTCCAATCACATCTTGGACTAGCCTTAAGAAGTTGTTCTTGGAAAAGTACTTTCCTGCTCATAAAGTATTGATCGGTCGTTAACAATCATAAAAATAAAATCCCAACAAACTCCTAACTAAGTAGATAGGGCAAGTAGGGGTCGATCCCACAGAGAAGGGTGATAGATTTTATCCAAAGATTTAGTCATTAGAATATCTCAAAACAGAACACAGAAAACAGAGGTTGAGAGAAAACAATTAAACAGAAAACAATTAAACTAGAAAACAAAACAAAGTAAATTAAATCTAAGTCTATAGCAGATAAGAAAGAAAACAATAATTAAGAGTATACTTCTTCACCAATGGTAGAAAACAATCAAATTAATTATGGGTCCTTGATTTAAAAGATAAATTCAATATTAAATTCATGATGATAAATGACCTAGGGAAAACCCTAACATGCTATTTAGGTAAGATTTCTCGCAAGAGCTTAAATTACCCCATTTTCCTCCTAACTCATCAATTAGCCGCAAAGCCTTAAAGATTTGCTAGGATTCAAAGCATTAAGTTTTATTAATTCTTTCACACATGCTTAATAAATGAAACCATACAACAACCAGATAAATCTGATCACTGACATGCAAACCCAATTAACCCGCCGTCAAGCGCAGCTAATTTGCTACATACAATCAAACATGAACGTCAATCCGCTATTTGATCTAGCCAACAATCTCTCAAATTACCTCTTTACTGGCCACATAAATCAATAAAGATCAAGATTGTAGAATTATAACAGAGTTTAACATGCTATCTATCAAGAATAAAATACCAAATTATAAGAACAGAAATCTCACCATATTTAATTGATTGAATTCACCAAAGGATCAGAAGTATTAAGAATTTAGCTACTCATGGATTCGGGAAAATCCATGAGCGGCATAAGAGTACTTACAGGACCTTGGAGGGGCGAAATCTCTTTACAAAATAGCTAAGTATGCCGCACCTCCCTATTGCTAGAGAGGGGGGACGACACTAGAAGAAAAACTAGAAGAAAAGATCTAAAACTAATTAGTGTGTAAAGGTGTAAAGGTGTGTGATTTGTGATACAGGAGGTGCCTATTTATAGTGGAACTAACCCTAAGAATTCCAATCCTAACTTAGAAAGGAGTCTAGGCTGGTTTTAGGATTTAACTTGGAGTCCAAGTTGGATTAAAAGTCATCCTAGAGTAGAATCCAAGTTAAAATAGGATCCTGAATTTTTGCTGAATTCGTGCAGAAACTTCAACGGCATTTTCGGACTTTAGAACGGCAGAACTGGGTCTTGGACTTCAAAGGCAAGTTGTAGACCTCGGAGTCAGCTTTCCAACGAGTACTCATGGGCTTCAAACGGAGGTCTGAGCAGAAAGTTATGAATTTTCTACCAAAACTGCTCCTGAATCCTAATCCTGTTAGGACTAGAATCGGGAATCTGCGGGATTTTGGTGTTTCCTTGGATTTAGGAGTCATTAATTGGGATTTTAATTCCAATTAATATTTTATATGGGTTGAGTATCTTCCCATATAAATTATCCATAAATACCAAAGCTTGAGGGCTTCTTCATGACTTGTCATCAATTAAAACTCCAATTCTTCAATTCTTCCTCTTGAAAACGGCATCAAAATCTTCAATGGTCTTCAAGTCTCCAATATATCTTCAAATGGTCTTCAAACACGAACTTCGCATCTCCAAATCTATGCTCAAAATTGCTTTGCTCAAATCTGTGTAAAAAGTCATCAAAATAGCTCCAAAAATAGTGAAAAATAACAATTTCTCATTTTCACATCACTTAAAGACTAAAAACACAAATATTAATAAAATAGCATATAATTAAGCATAAATGGGTCTAAAAACATAGTAAAATAGGCATAAAAATAGGGTCAATTTTGGCTCAATCAAGTATCAAGTATAAGGAAGGAGATTTGCGGAATCAAGCAACGCCACGGAGAAACAATGCATAAATATTGGGAACGTTTCAAGACACTTTGTGCGAGCTGCCCCAATCATCAAATCATTGAACAGTTGCTGATCCAATACTTCTACGAAGGATTACTACCGTTTGTCAGATATTCTATAGATTCTGCAAGTGGAGGAGCTTTCATAGACAAAACTCCTACCGATGCTTGGACTTTAGTGGAGAACATGGCTGCCAACACTCAACAATTTGGATCTCGAGAAGACTATTCAAGAGAAGGCAATACAAGAAGAATTAATGAAGTCTCTACCCATTCCACCTCACTGGAGCAACAACTTCAAGAAACAAATCAACAAGTCGCTGCGCTCACTGATTTATTCCATGCGAATTTTTCAAGTGTGCCTAAGGTTTGTGGTATTTGTAAACAAGGACACTACACTGATAAGTGCCCTTATTTGGAACACACCGCACAAGAAGTCAATGTTGTTGGAATGCAAGGAGCATATCAAACGAAGCCTGAACCTTATTGGAGAGCCGAGCAGCCAAGTCAACAATATGGGAACCAAGGTAACTATCAAGGAAGGCCAATGAATTATCAAAGGCCTAATTTTCAACAATCTTCACAAGCTATCGAGATGCAACAATTGAGAGAAGCTATGGAGATGATGAGAAAACAAATCAGTCAATTGGCTAGTGACATGAGTGAACTCAAGACACAAGGTCAACAAAGGATCCCATCGCAACCAAAGGTACCTCCTAAGGAGAATGTAAGTGCAATCACTTTAAGGAGTGGAAAGGAGTTGGAAACCCCTATCCAACCCATGATGTACAAGATGAAGGAGTGTCGAGCTACACAAAAAAAGAATTGCAAGTGCCTGACAAAGAAATCAAGATTGAAGCTGAACCCAGAAAAGATGGCGCAACCACCATGGAAAAAACCAAGGAGATCACCACTGACAAGAAGGATTCCAAGACTGATGCCACGCCACCTTTTCCATCAAGATTGAAGAAGTCAAAGAAAGAAGATGATGATCATGATATTTTGGAGATACTTCGAAAAGTTGAGGTCAACATCCCACTTCTTGATGCTATTCAACAAATTCCAAACTATGCAAAGTTACTTAAGCAACTTTGTACCAACAAGAAAAGGTTACAAGGTAATGTAAGTGCTGGAGTTAATGTCTCTGCTGTGCTTCAAAAGAGTTTAGCTCCTAAGTGCAAGGATCCAGGTACGTTTTCTATTACTTGTTCGATTGGAAGAAGTGTTATAGAGAATGCTATGCTAGATTTAGGTGCATCTTTAAGCGTAATGCCTTATTCTTTATATCAATCTTTAAATCTTGGTCCTTTGAAAACTATTGATGTGATTCTGCAGTTAGCTTATGGATTTTTGGTTCATCCCAAAGGTGTTCTAGAGAATGTCTTAATTAAAATAGAACACTTGGTTTTTCCTATTGACATCTTTGTTATGGAGATGGAACATTCGAAAGATCAATGTCCTCTTTTATTAGGGAGACCTTTCTTAAGAACTTCCCATACTAAAATCGATGTATTCGATGGTTCATTGACCATGGAATTCGATGGTGATATAATCCACCCTAGAATTTCATCTCAATCGCCATTGAACTCTAACAAGTTTGTTTGTGTTGTGAGTGTTAAAAGTGTTAAGAAGAAAGCCAGTAAAGAATCAATGACAAAGCCTGATCAGATTTCCAGAGGAAGACAAAGGATAAGAGACATTCGACAATGCTACAACGAGAATTTACACCAATTTTGGGGGAGATTTAAGAAGTTGTGTATCGATTGCCCTCAACATGGATTCAATAAAGGAATTATAATCCAAATCTTCTATGGAGGATTAGGACTGAAAGATCGAGTTCTTATTGATTCCTTTAGTCGCACTCCAATATTGAAGAGAACCCCGAAGAATACATTCTTTGCGTTTGAAGAATTATCCCGAAGGACGGAATTTTCAACCTCAAAGGAAGAGCAAGAAGCCAAGAAGCAAGGAGTTCAACCACAAGGAGAGAAGCAGAAGATGGAAGCCAAGGAACCAGAGAAAGATGCTCAAGGCCATGATCGAGCTAACCCAGCCGACCATTGCCCAGCTGTGGCCCGGCCATCCGCGCCTCATGCCCGGATAGGACCGGCCATGACCGAGCCGCATCAAGTCACTTGCTCGGCCATGGCACGGTCAGCCGCGCCGTATGACCGGCCATCCGCGCCGCCTGCCCGGTTGAGCCTGCCTTCCTCTGCACCACGCCCGGCCATCCGCGCCGCCTGCCCGGCCATACCCGGCGCTACAAGCAACAGCCGCGCCTCGTGCCTGGCTAGGACCGGTCACAGCCAAGTCAAGTGCCCGGTCATGCCCGGCCACACCAGGATCTTCCGCGCCATTGCCGCGCCACCTCATGCTCCTACCAGGCCATATCCGCCCAAAGCCGTGCCACCACCGGCTATGCCCGTGCCATTACCTTTGATAATTTCAGGTCTTCATAAAATTCAACTTGAAGTTCTCAAAGCCATCAATGATACTCTCAAAATCATTATGGAATTGTTGAAGGAATATGTCCATAGTTCCTTCACCCTTGAAGAATAATTTTTTTAAGGCAGTCTAGCTAAAGACCTTAAAGAAAGACGCTTATTGGGAGGCAACCCAATGATTTTACATGAAGAACCAAAGGAGAGCAAATGGAACCTAATTTGGACGATTGCAAGCTGAATTTGAAAGGAGTCCAGTTTCAGAAGCAATGATGGAGCTTATGCCTATAAACAGAGAACCTTTCTTTAACCCTATCTTTTTAATTTTCCTTGCATTAGTTTGTCTTGATTGATTATTGCTTTGATTGCTTGCCTGTTCTTTGATGTGAATTAATTGTTAGTCTAGTTTTTATTTTCATGCATTTAAATAAATCATATGAGCATGCATAATATTAATTGTTTGTGTCAATTTCTTATGTGTTTTCACATTGAGGACAATGTGTCTTTTCAGTGTGGGGGGAGAGAGTCTGCATGCATCATAATCTTAATTAAAATATGACATAATTTTTTTCAAAAATTTTGAATTTTATGCATATATTAATTGATTTGATTTAATTTTGATTGAAAATTGCTTAGAATTTTTAAGAATATTTTATTTGATTGATTGATTGATAGTATGTTATCTTATTTCTTAGATTAGGTATAATTGAAGTTTTGTGATATGATCTTATTGTTTATTTCTTCTATGAGTGCCAATTTCTAGAACTTGTGTTTAATTTTTATTGAAATTACAATTATGAAAGTATGTTATGGATATGTCAAGAATAAGTGTGGGGGACTACTTATATAAAAGGGTAGTTAAAAAAATTGTTTTCATAAAAAGAAGTGCTTTCATGCAAGAGGAGAAGAGGTATTTCTGCATACATTTAAAAAAAATTATATCAATCCATTGTTGTCACTCTTTTCTTTAACAAAAGGAGTTAGTAACCCTTGGAAAGAGGATAAGAGGCATGGAATTGCAGAAATATTGTCTATCAGAAAAAATAAAAAGAAGGAGTCCTTCTAGAGTGATAGTAGCCTCAAAAATGGGAGTTAGTAACCCCAAATCATGAACACTTCGAGGTTAGTAACCTCAATTTTCTAAAAAATCAATTACCCTTTGAAAAACTATTATAACCCACACGAAAAACCTTGATTTGTATCCATGATGTGCATTTCTTTGAGTAATGGAGATAAAGGTGAAGACATAAGCTTATGGAAAGAAGTAGTTATAGGATGTAATGAATGGTGAGTGATTAGAACTACTTTAATTATGGTTACTTAAGAATAAAGATGCTTGCTATTTATTGATCTTTTGAATTGAGTGCTCTTATGATTCTTTGTTATTTTGATTTCGTGATTGAATTGATCCTTAATATGTGTATGCATTTAAAGCTTTTTTGAAAAGTTTAAATTAAGATGCAATTTTGATTTGCATTAGTTTAGGAGTATAGGGTTAATTTTGTGTTCAAATTTAGTAAGTTCATAGTTTTCTACACTAGTTTGCTAGGGACTAGCAAAGATTTAGTGTGGGGGAAATATGATTGAGCTAAAATCAACCCTATTTTTATGGCTATTTTACTATGTTTTTGAACCCATTTATGCTTAAATATATGCTATTTTATTAATATTTGTGTTTTTAGTCTTTAAGTGATGTGAAAATGAGAAATTGTTATTTTTCACTACTTTTGGAGCTATTTTGATGACTTTTTACACAGATTTGAGCAAAGCAATTTTGAGCATAGATTTGGAGATTAAATGTTCGTGTTTGAAGACCATTTGAAGATAATTTGGAGACCTGAAGACTTTGAAGAATTATTTCAAGAGGAAAGAATTGAAGATTGGAGCCTTAATTGAAGACAAGCCATGGATAAGCCTTCAAGCTTAGGTATTTTTGGATATTTTATATGGAAAGATATTCAGCCCATATAAATCATTAATTGGAATTAAAATCCCAATTAATGACTCCTATATCAAAGGAAATATCCAAATCCCGTAGATTCCCGCTTCTAGTCCTAACAGGATTAGGATTCAGCGCAGTTTTGGTAGAAAAATCATAACTTTCTACTCAGAACTCCGTTTCAAGCGCATGAGTACTCGTTGGAAAGCTAACTCCGAGAGCTACAACTATCCTTTGAAGTCCAAGACTCAGTTTTGCCGTTTTCAAGCCCAAAAATGCCGTCGAAGTCCCTGCACGAAATCAGGATTTTTTCAGGATCCTATTTTAACTTGGATTCTACTGTAGGATGACTTTTAATCTAACTTGTAGTCTAAGTTAGACTCAAAACTGACTTAGACCTCTTTCCAAGTTAGGATTGGAATTCCTAGGGTTATTTCCACTATAAATAGCCACCTCTTGTAACACAAATCACACACCAAAAATATTTTCCACATATATAATTTCTTTTCTTCTAGTTTTTAGTTTTCGTCTAGTTTTAGGCAAGGGTGCCGCCACCCCCTATAACCATAGGGAGGTGCGACATACCTTGGTTGTTTAGCAAGGAGATTTCGCCCCTTCTAGTTTTGTAAGTACTCTTATGCCGCTCATGGATTTTCCCAAATCCATTAGTAGCTAAATTCTTATACTTCTAATCCATTGCTGAATTCAATCAATTGATATGGTGAGATTTCTATGCTTATAATTTGATATTTTAATTTTGATAGATAACATGTTAAACTCTGTTTTATTCCATGACCTTGTTTTTTATTGGTTTATGCTGCCGATAAATTGTTAATTTGAGAGATCTATTGCTAAGTCGGGCGGAATAGTTAACCTTCGAGTATGATTGTTTGGTAGCAAGTTGATGACGTTTAATAGACGCTCAATTGGGTTTGCATGCCAGTGATCGGATTTTATCTGATTGTTTGTATGGTTTTACTTGTTAAGCATGTGTGAAAAAACTAATTAAATAGTTGATCTTAATGTTTTGTTGCTTGGTGAATCTTTAAGCCTTAACCGGTAATTGATTTGTTAATTTAACAATAGGGGTAAGTTAAGTCTTAACCGGTAATCTTATCTAAATAGCATGTTAGGTTTCCCTAGACCAGTTATCATCAAGGATTTAATATTGAATTCATCTTTTAAATCAAGGACCCATATTCAATTTGATTGTTTTCTACCATTGGAGAAGAAGTATGCTTTAATTATTGTTTTCTTTCTTATCTGCCATAGATCTAGATTTAATTTGCTTTGTTTTTTTTTAGTTTAATTGTTTTCTGTTTAATTGTTTTCTTTCAACCTCTGTTTTCTGTGTTTCGTTTTGAGAGATTTTAAGGATTGAATTTCTGGATAAAGTCTACACCCTTCTCTGTGGGATCGACCCCTACTTGCCTTATCTACTATAGTTAGGATTTTGTGGGGAATTATTTTTTTGATTGCTGACGACCGATCAAATACTCAGCAAGCATAAGTCTGCAGGTTCAAAGACTCATGAGGAACTAAAAGGGCAATTAATTTAGGCCAATTGGAGTCAAATTTGAGATCAATTCTCAAAATCCAGCAGGGTCTTGAATGGAATCACAAGCAAATTGATGGCTAAAAGTTTCATTACACAGGTTGACCAAAAAACCAATAAACAAGGCAGTCAGACAGCAACATAAGACCATCGCACAAGAGCACTCATTCCACACCACATTCAATCACCTCACAAACAAAATGATTGGAAGTCATTCAAGAAATCAAACAAGCCATGTAAAGATGAGTACAAGAGGGCCAAGGTTCAAAACAGGTCACACACAAGATGGTTTTCCACGAGCCAAACAGTGCATCAACAGAGAAAATTCGAAGCAAGGAAACCCCAAAGTCATGAAATTGCAATAAGAAGTTCAAAATTCACTCCCATGTTAGCAAATTATAGGCGTTCAAAATACTTACAGAGAGAAATAGTTACCTTTGCCAGCTCATCAGCCAGCTCACTTCTCCACATCCTCATCTTCTTCACCTACTTACACAAAAAAAAAAGAAGCTGTGATCGGTCGTCAGCAATCATAAAAATAATCCCCACAAAATCCTAACTAAGTAGATAGGGCAAGCAGGGGTCGATCCCACAGAGAAGGGGAATAGACTTTATCCAAGATTAACTTTTACTAAAAATTCCTTAAGAGTTTTGTTTAGAAACAGGGGATTAAAACTAACAATTAAAATTAACTAAGAAATCAATCAAGAAAATTAAAGAAAACATTTAATAAGAAAACAGTAAATAAACTAAGAAAATAATTGATAAAAACCCTCCAACATAGAATTAATATCCCTCTTGACAATTATAACTTGGATCATTGATATCTAAAAATTATGAAAACAAAGAATAGCTTGTTGGAATTAAATCCTAAATCACCTTAATTAGTTAAGATTACCGGTTAAGGCTTAAATTACCCCTTTTACTTCCTAATAAATCAATTACCGGTTAAGGCTTAAAGATTCACCAGGAAACAAAGCATTAAGAACTAGCAATTTATACAAGCACAAAAAGCAATTTCTCACTCATCGTCCCTTATCTCCCTTGGAAGGAGTGGTTAATTCTCAACCAATTGCTACAAACAACCAAGCATGGACTATTAATCCTCGACTTGATCTAGCTAATGCTAACTCAATTTATCAAGAAAGTGTCGACCTAATCCATCAAAACAAGCAACATAAATTTAAAACAGAGATCAAAGGAATAATCTAACAATTTTCATATATAAGCACAAAATCTCACCATGATATAAGTCAAGAGATCAATTAAATTCTACATCGGAGAAAAGAAAAGGATTACTCACTCATGACTTCAGTGAGCATCCAAAGAATAAGAAGAAAGCTTACAGAACTTTGGGGCGAAATCGTCCTCTTGAATTACCTAGGGTTGCCGCCCCTCTTTATGCAAAGAGGGGGGTGCGGCACCCTAGCCCTAAAACTAGAAGAAAAACTAGAACTAGAAGAAAAAATTATCTAGATATTGTGTGTGATTTGTGTTACAGGGGTGGCTATTTATAGTGGAAATAACCCTAGGAATCCAATCCTAACTTGGAAAGGGATCTAAGTCGGTTTTGGGTCTAACTTAGACTCCAAGTTGGATTAAAAGTCTTCCTAGAGTAGAATCCAAGTTAAAATAGGATCCTGAAAAGATCCTGATTTCGTGCAGGGACTTCAACGGCATTTTTGGGCTTGAAAACCGCAGAACTGGGTCTTGGACTTCAAAGGAAAGTTGTAGATCTCGGAGTTAGCTTTCAAACGAGTACTCATGGGCTTCAAACGGACGTCTGAGCAGAAAGTTATGATTTTTCTAACAAAACTGCGCTGAATCCTAATCCTGTTAGGACTAGAATCGGGAATCTACGGGATTTGGATATTTCCTTTGATATAGGAGTCATTAATTGAGATTTTAATTCCAATTAATGACTTATATGGGCTGAGTATTTTCCCATATAAAATATCCAAAAATAACAAAGCTTAAAGGCTTATTCATGGCTTGTCTTCAATTAAAACTCCAATCTTCATTTCTTGCTCTTGAAATAAATCTTCAAAGTCTTCAAATCTCCAAATTATCTTCAATAAGTCTTCAAATCACGAACTTCGAATCTCCAAATCCATACTCAAAATTGCTTCTTCCATATTTGAGTAAAAAGTCATCAATTTAGCTCCAAAAAGAGTGAAAAACAACGAGTTTCCACTTTTCTTGTCTTCAAGACCTAAAAACACAAATACTTATAAAATAGGGTTAAATTCCACATAAAAATAGTAAAAAACATAGGAAAATGATCATAAAAATAGGGTCTTTTTTTGGCTCGATCAAGCTGTTAGAGAAAAAGAGGGGATAAGAAGAAATGATACAGAGCACAGGGGGGGATTCTCTCTCTTGGATTCGATTCCAATCCTCCTGATTCACCCTCTCAGAAAAAAAGTCTCTCCCCCACCTCACACGCTTTCACAGAGATTCTCTCTTCTCCTATCTCTCTCATACAGCAACCACATCTTTTCTCTCTCTCACACCCTCTCTCTCACATCCTTAATAATCGGGAAAGTGACTAATCATACCTTAGAAAAAAGATTAGTGGCGACTCCTTACCAACATCGTCTCGGCAGGGTTCCCCGGACCCGAACGTTTCGGCACTATCTTTTACCTGAGCCGCCCTTTTTAGCTTTTCAACTCAAGTTCCTCATTTTCCATCCTTCACTTGAGCCGCCCTTTTCAGGTTTTCAACTCAAGTGACCCCCGATGGACCCAAGCTGCCCTTTGTGGGTTTTCAACTTGGATCCCTCCTTATTTTATTTCTCTTTTTCCAACCTCTTTCTTTTTTAGGCTGAGTTTTTTTTTTCAAGCATAGTATTTCTTGACCGCATCAGAGTTGATGGGTCTTGGGAACTCTTCGCCATCCATCTCTTGTAAAATTAACGCCCCACTAGAGAATGCCTTTTTCACTACGAATGGGCCTTCCCAATTTGGTGCCCATTTGCCTCTTGTGTCACGTTGCTCTGGTATAATCTTCTTCAGCACCAAATCTCCCACTTTAAACTCTTTTGGGCATACCTTCTTGTTGAATGCTCGTTCCATCCTTTTCTGGTACATCTGACCATGGCACAAAGCTGTTAGTCTTCTTTCATCAATCAGGTTAAGCTGGTCGTATCTCTCTTGGACCCATTCAGACTATTCTAACTTAGTTTCTCGATATACCCGCAGAGAAGGTATTTCTACTTCAATAGGTACCACTGCTTCCATTCCATATACCAATGAGTACGGAGTTGCCCTAGTTGAGGTCCGTACATAAGTTCGATAAGCGTGAAGAGCGAAAGGGAGTTTCTCATGCCAATCCTTGTATGTCTCAGTCATTTTCTCTACAATCTTCTTGATATTCTTATTGGCTGCTTCAACCGCTCCATTCATCTTAGGTCTATATGCGGTGGAGTTACTATGCGCGATCTTAAACTGTTTGCACGTCTCTTCTACCAGTCCTTGGTTCAAGTTGGATGCATTATCAGTAATGATCCCTTCTGGCAACCCATATCGGCAGATGATTTCTTTCTTAATGAACTTGGTGACCAGTGTCTGGGTAACGCTTGCATAAGACGATGCTTCAACCCATTTCGTAAAGTAATCAACCAATATGAACCTATGCCCATTCGAAGCTTTGGGATTAATAACTCCAATCACATCTATGCCCCACATTGAGAATGGCCAGGGGGCTGACATCACATGTAATCGGTTTGGGGGCACATGGATCTGATCGGCATAAATCTAACACTTGTGACACTTCCTGACATATTTTATACAATCAGTTTCCATCGTCAACCAGTAATACCCTGCTCTCATGACCTGTCTCGTCATCTTACGTCCACTGACGTGGCTCCCACATGATCCCTCATGAACCTCCTCCATGATTTTTCTGGCCTCTGTTGAGCATACACATCTGAGCAATGTTTGATCTCGACTTTTCTTGTACAAGATGTCATGAACCTCCTCCATGATTTTTCTGGCCTATGTTGAGCATACACATCTGAGCAATGTTTGATTTCGACTTTTCTTGTACAAGATGTCACCTTCTAACAGATAACCCATCGCCATCCTTCGAATCACCCTCTTGTCATTTTCTGTGGCATGTTCTGGATACTTCTGCTATTTGATGTATTGGAGGATGTCAAAATACCATGGATTCCCATCTATTTCATCTTCCACACTCATTACATGCGATGGATAATCTTTCATCTGAATCTGGATTGGTCGGGTTGTATTGGTCCCTATCTTGAACATGGAAGAGAGAGTTGCTAGTGCATCAGCCAACTGATTATCCTCTCTAGGCACATGATGAAGTGTGATCTTTTCAAAGAGCTTGGTTAATCCTGCTATATGATCTCGGTATTTGACTAACTTTGGGTCTCTTGTCTACCATTCTCCTTTCATTTGGTAAATCACCAAGGCTGAATCACCATAAACCTCTATCCTCTTTACTTCCTTATCCAAGGCCATTCGAATTCCCAAAATGCAGGCTTCATACTCTAATACATTGTTTGTGGCTGGAAATCCTAAATGAGCTGTAGCTGGGAGATAATCGCCTTCTGGGGATATCAATACTGCACCTATCCCTTGCCCCGACTGTTTTGCTGCCCCATCAAAGTACATTTTCCATGTATCCTCTTCTTCTTTTGCCTCTTCTACTTGACATATTGCCATCAAGTCTTCATCTGGAAACTCGAAATGTACCGGTTCATAATCTTTGCTAGCTCGGTCAGGCAAGAATTCTGCTACAGCACTTCCTTTAATGGCCTTCTGAGACACGTACACTATGTCTTATTCGGATAACAAAACCTGCCATCTAGCGATCCTTCCTGACAATCCGGGCTTTTCGAACACGTACTTGATCGGGTCTAACTTAGAGACTAGCCAAGTAATGTGATAGAGCAAGTACTGTCTTAATCTATGAGCTGCCCAAGCGAGTGCACAACACATCATCTCCAAATCCGAGTACTTGGCTTCATAATCGGTGAATTTCTTGCTCAAGTAATAAATTGCATGCTCCTTCTTTCCCGTTTCATCTTGTTGGGCCAGCACACATCCCATTGAATTCTCGCGCACTGTCAGATATAAGATCACCAGCTTGTCTCTTACTGGTGGTACTAACACTGGTGGGTTGGATAGATATTCTTTAACCTTATCGAAAGCAGCCTGACAATCTTCATCCCACTCTCCTGGATTTTTCTTCTTAAGCAATTTAAAAATTGGATCACACTTTGCTGTTAGTTGAGAGATGAAAGGAGCTATGTAGTTCAATCTGCCCAGAATTCCTCTAACTTCTTTCTGGTTCTTTGGTGGGGGTAAGTTTTGAATGGCCTTCACTTTGTCCGGACCTACCTCAATTCCCTTTCCACTGACTACAAATCCGAGTAATTTCCCTAACGTGGCTCCAAAAGTGCATTTTGCCGGGTTAAGTTTAAGCTGGAATTTTCGAAGTCTTTCAAAGAGCTTTCTTAAATTCACTATGTGCTCGTCCACTGACCGAGCTTTGGCAATCATATCATCAATGTATACTTCGATCTCTTTGTTCATCATGTCATGGAACAAGTTCACCATGGCCCTTTGATATGTTGCTCCGGCATTCTTTAATCCAAACGGCATGACTTTGTAACAAAACACTCCCAGGCCGTGACAAATGCAGTTTTTTCCTGATCTTCTGGGGCCATCTTTATCTGATTATATCCTGAGAATCCATCCATGAATGAAAATAGTGAAAAGCCCGCAGTGTTATCTACTAGCACATCAATATGGGGCAAAGGAAAATTATCTTTCGGGCTAGCTCGATTCAAGTCTCGATAGTCCACGCACATTCTAACTTTTCCATCCTTCTTCGGTACTGGGACTATATTTGCTTGCCACTCTGGGTATTTTGCTTCTTCCAAGAATCCTGCATCAAGTTGTTTCTTGACTTTTTCCTTAATCTTTAACAACATATCCGGCTTCATTCTCCTTAACTTCTGTTAAACCGACTCACATTCTGGTCTGATAGGTAACTTGTGTACTGCCACTTCCGGATCTAAACCTGGCATATCTTGATACGACCATGCAAATACATCGGCATATTCCTTTAACAAATCTATCAACTCTTGTCTATCTTTCTCCAACAGAGTAGTGCCGATTTTGACTTCCCTGGGTTCTTCCTCTGTATCCAAATTAATCGATTCTGTGAGCTCCTTATGTGGCAATATCTGCTTTTCATCTTGTTCTACCAATCTCAAAAGGTCTGCGGGTAAGACCTGGTCCTCAATGTCTTCATCGTTGGGTTCGACGGCAAAAACCGGTCTCTCGAAGTCGAACCCTGGCTCGTCACGAGCGTCTTTGCATTCATCGTCAGTCGGCTTGAGAAATAAAACAACAAAAATATGTATACCAAAGAAAGAATTTATATAACTAGTAATAATGAATGAATAAGAATGAAAATATGGTAAAAATATGTGAATGAAACTCTGCGGTGCATTTCATTGACTTAAAAGAAAGTGAACACATGATAGTTTGATATTTTGAAAAGAGAAATCCCAACATGGTATTCTCATAGACATTCTTTTAGAGGTACTAGTTTTAAGATTAAAGATTATTACATCTCTGAGTCATCAACAAAGATTGCTCTCTCATACTCAACCCAGTTGCTCAAAACCTCTCTTAGGGCTCACTCACGAATCCATGGGCAATCATTTTCCTCCTGGCCATCATCTGAGACAACATTGACATACAGACCCTGCATCTTCCTCACAATCTCTGGCTCTTCCTCCGACCTGTCGCTATTGACCCAATCGGCTGACTTGAAAGTTTCAAACAAAGGTGGGAACTTCATCCTCTCTTCTTCTACTCTATGTCCCATCCTTTCTAGCTTTCTCTTTTTCAATCTCTCTTCAGCTTCCGTCCAGTCCTTAGCCGTCGGTTTGAATCCCAGTCCAAAGGGGCCTGATGTACAGGTATTTCAACAGCCTGTGTAATCCCGTGCAAGTCCCTTCCCAGTCCTTTTCCTTCTTCGAAACCTTTCCTCATCATGCACTTGATACTCATGACCGAGTAGTCCATCATGGTCTTTGAGATAACCTCGGTAACCTCAAGGGTTCTGAAGGAGCATTCATATGACCCCTCCGGCGGTTCCACATAGGAAAAACCAGTTGTGCTTGCCACTACAAAATCTTCCTCCCCTTTTACCTCAACAAACTTTTCTGGGGTAAGGAATTTAACCACATAATGTAAGGTTGATGAAAACAGCTCCTGCCTGGTGTATCCATGGTCTTCCCAGCAGGCATGAATAGGAAGGATGTTGTATATCCGGCACTTGGAACATCAAGGGGAGTGGCACTCCTCCCACTTCAATAGTTATCTCCACCTCTCCTATGACACTCCTCCTAGTGCCGTCAAAGGCCTTTGCAATTAAGTGATTGGCTTGAATGCGGGCTTCATCCACCGGCAACCTCTTCAGCATCTTGAGGGGCAGGATATTGTCGCAACGTGCGTGTCCGGGGGGGGGGGGGGGTAGGGGTCCGAACCCTACCGTTTAACGACTTTAAGAAAGGAAGGGGGAAACTACTTTTTCCTATGTTTTGGAGTCGCCACTAATCTTTTTTTACCTAGGTGTGATTAGCCACCCATCAGATTATTAAGTCTAATATTAACCTAAACTTGGCAAAGGCAACACTAAACCTAATAAACGGTCTTCTAACAAGTGTCTAAAGTTCGGGAGTCGGGTATGCGTGGGGAAGGATTAGCACCCCCACGACGCCCGTCAAAATGACGGCACTGACTAGTCTAGAACTGACTATGGGTTTCTAGTATTGGTTGTTTCTATTTTTAGAGATTTTCATGCCGTTGATTCTTTTATTAATCTTTGAAATTAAGCAAATAAACAAGCAAAAATGGATTTTGGATTTTTGAAATAGGAATGTTGGAAATTGAACCCGTTTATTGTTTGTTCTTTTTTTGGCCTCCTCATGAGAGGATTTTCTTTAAAACTTACCCTTAAAATGACTCAATTTGAAAAATGCTTTTTGATGGGAACTTTCCCACTTTTGAAAACTAAAGCTGAAAATGATGGGAACTTTCCCTAAATTGAAAACTAAAACTTGATGGGAACTCTCCCAATTTAAAAACTTTGAAAAACTAGTGGGAACCTCCCAATTTTAAAACTTAAAAACTTGTTGGGAACTTTCCCAATTTAAAAACTAAAACCTGGTGGGAACTTTCCCAATTTGAAAACTTCAAAGCCTGATTCTTGATTTTTTTTGAGTTTTGATTTTCGAATTTTTGAAAGCCTTTTTATTAATTTTGAAAAACTCAATTATTCCTTTTTGATTTTTTCTTTGAAAACTAAAAGAGAAAAATTCTCAAACACAAACTTTTTTTAATTTTGAAGAAAACGGTTTTTCCATTTCAATTTTGATTTTTTTTTTTTGGATTTTCTTTAACTATAAATTGAAAATTACTAACTGTAGACCCTAGATGCATGAATGCACGTGATGCGTGAAAATCAAATTGATGCAAATTTTTTACCGAATAAATTATACGAGGAATTCCTTCAGGGCACCCGCCACTAATACTGGCTAAGATTCCCATCCTAGAAAGGACCAATTACGACCGACAAAAATTGTCTAAGCCCCAATTAATCCTCTCATTATCGGATCGTTTTAATATTAACTCGCATTAAGAATTTAATAGCATGGTAACAATAACGTAAAAATAAATATGGATGCAAATGCTTAAGAAATATTTTTTTCTTTTTCTCTTAAAAATATTAACAACCTAAATTATTTACTTAACTAAAAGCTAAGAACTTTAACTAGATCTACTCACAAATCATAGATTAAAGGCCACATTTAACTCTTAATTCTCAAGATCCAATCTTTTTAATCTAAAGGTCTAATTTTTAATTTAAACTTACCAAAACTTAATCTTTTTGAGCTTAAAGATTGAAACTTTTATTCTTAACTTACCAAGATTGATCTTTTTAAACTAAATATTACCCAATTATTCCAAACTTACCTAGAACTAATTTCTTTTAACACAAAGAACTAATTTTTATGGCCAAGCCTTAATCTTTCCAAAACTAGAAATCAAATTTAATTCCTAACTTAACAAAAATTAAGCTTTTCTAAACATCTAAAGATCGAATTTTTATTACCAGGGTTTTAATATTTTTTAACTAGATTTAATTTAAGATGAAACTAAACTACAGGGCATTAAAAAAACACATGAAATTAAAAATTAATTAACTGAGGCAATACATGAGGACTAAATTAATAAAGGTAAAACTTTACCCCTTAAAGCACTGAATAAACCCGAACCTTTCACCAAAACACCACCGTTTTGTCTAGGCCCGCTTCTTTCTTCCCCTTCTTCTTCCCTCAATCCTTTCTCTTTCCTCCTAACCCGATATCACTTTCTTCACAAATTGTAGATCCGCCGCCCCCCTAAACTACGGTCATCCGATGAGTCCCAGCCTTGAAACCACCCAAAAAAGCTTCTTTTTTTCGCTTAAAACTGAAACCCCAAAACGATTTGACCCGAGACAAATAATCCCCTAACAAACCGAACCCCAAAGCCAACGAAGAGAAGAGAAAACAAATGGAGACTAGAAGTAACGGGAATCTTGGTGATATTCGAGCTTCCTGAGAGGTGAGCTCTTTCAAACGCCCTTCATTTTCCCTTTTTACTTTCTCTGTTTGGAGTTATCGTAAAAACGATGAACTGTAGAGCCCTAAGATTTTGAAAACTCTTTCTCGAAATCTAAAAAAAAACCCTCGCAAAATCCTTCTTTTTTGTGTTTTTCTTATCCGACTCCAAAAAAAACTCTCCAATTTCTATGAACTAAGAACCCTAGACCTTAAAAACTGAGCCTCCTCCCTTCATCCCCAAAGTACGATATATATATATGCCCTGCCTTATCTAATCCTAACCGTGATAATTTTTATTCTGTAATCCAAGGGCTCTCCTCTTCTTCTTGATTGGTTGTTGATTCCCCAATTTATCCAATTTGTCTCTTTTGTATTATGTACTACAGTTTGGGTGAATCAGTGTGTAAGACTGAATATGCCCTTCCCTTGTCCTTTTGTGAGTTGTAATTGGCTTCTCACGTGTGTGTGTTTTTTTTGTCTTGCAGGTGATATATGTTGCAAATGTGTGAATGGATTGCAGTGAAGTTCCTAGTTTTTTTTTGTCTGCATTCATACGTGTAAGCTGCTGGTAAAAGGGCCCTAGTTGCGAATTAAGCACTCCTCTTTTATTTTTCTATTTCCGATTGCAACTGCCATGATATGCCATTATTTTGCAAATGATTTGTCTCAGCTATCTGACACATATATTGTTTCTGCGAATTGGCCATGCTTTGTTCTCTTCCTGGATGATCAGCATGTGAGGCCAATTTTGTTTGAGATGGATGTATGCCTAATCACTGAGTTTGGAATATTTCAATGCTCGCTTTTATGATAAATCTGTTTTGCTTTGTATTAGGCTGAAATTTTCTTTACTGCTTGTATGTTTTGTTCTCACTTCCTGTTGTGTTGTGTGACTAATGTTGTGGAAGTGAATGGAGGTAAGGAACTTGGAGTTGTGGGAATGAATCAATTCCTTTTCCAGCTTTATTAGAAGTAGAATTAGCTTCCATAGTAATGCTTCCAGCCGATAAAGACAAGAAATTAAAACTCTGCCTCTATGAACTCTTCTTCCCAGATGCTGAAGCAACCTGTGGTTGATCCTGATGGAGTACTTTTGGCTGTAGCATACCACTTCTAGCTTCATAAGGACTTCTATTAGGAGCATAATTGCCAGAATTGCTACTAGGTATAGTGTCGTTTATACTATTTCTCGAATTATTGCAATTGCTAGGATACAAAATTACTGTTCTCTTTAATCCTACATGAGATTTTCAACTCAAGAGACTGTTGAAGTACGCTGTCTTTGTTGTCTTGCGTCTTTAAGTTCTGAGTGAGACAACTAATATAAACATGAGCCGCACACCTTTTCACTGACTCCCTATCCATGGGGCCTTTCGAAACCTTTCCAGTTGAAGAACCACTTTCTAGTGAACATGGCTTGTGGACTTGGTAAATTCAGGGAACTGTGTAATTGAGGCCATTAAAGTTTTGCACAAAAAGGTAAAGTAATATAGATTATGAATTTGAGTGTGCTGTTATGCTTTGAAGCAAATGTAAATGTTCTGCTCAATTCTGCTTGTGTATCTGCATACACTCCTAGTACCAACTCTCTTTTACGCTTATGATTTTTCCCTGTTTGAAAGTAAATGAGTTTGCTGAATTGTATGGGCACTGCTCTATTTTCAAATTATTTGCTGCTTGCTCAATTGACCACTTGTATGATCGTGCTTGCTTGCTGTCATCTCTGAATTGCTCTGTCTATTTTCCTGTTTGGCAATAGGTTTCTTTTCTGCTTTATGCCATTACTAAATTTTCTTGCTAAATCTGCACTGCATTTTCCTGAAATGAGATGTTTGCTTGGGATGCAATATAATGCAATGAATTGATGGTTTTCATCTTGAACCCAAAGGTGCCTATGACATGGAAATATGATGGTGGTAATGAGCTGATCTTATTTGGTTCCTTAATCTGGTTTTCCTTTGCAGGTCACATTTTTGAACAATGGGAATCAGGCTGAGATTGTTGCTTCCTGCGCATGCTTGAGGCAATATTGGAACAAGAGCAACGACATTTGAACAAAAAGAGGGCGGTGACGATTAGCTAAGCTTGGCACTTGTGCATAGGCGTGGCATGTGGCAGTCCAAAATTAAACTTGTGGGGCACCAAGAGGCACAGGTTAGGGAAAAATGTAAATGTAAATGAATTTTCTTTTGGTTTTTGTATGACATAAAAGTGTAAAACCTTTGGTGCTTGTAAAAAGAAATGTGAATTCTCTTTCTGACTTTTGCAAATTGAGAATGAATGAAAATCCTTATTTGCATTTCTTTTTAAAAGTCAATGAAAATTAAAATTCTTTATTTTTCATAGTTCATTCTCTAAATCCATTTCTTTTAAGGTTATAAATTCAAGACTTTAGACCTCAAATTAAACTTAATATGAAATTAATTGGACTAAATAAAGGCCAACCAATCATAAAATTAATTGGAGTAATTTAGAACCAATTAATCCCACACTAACTTGACTTAGAAGAGGAAAGACATCATATTTACTCGAAAGAAGAAAATTGGAAATGCTTGAAAAGAGTTCAACTAAGACCAAATTTAAAAGGAGTATGAACTAAAACTTAAATGGAAAAACACTAATTGCAAGTCCCAAAAATGGGTGTCTACAGCTGTCCCTCTTTGTGCGTCATCTAACTGGCAGGAAGTGTGCAAAGGAGGTACTTTGTATACTTTCTGAGAGTTGGGAAGTGCGCAAAGACGTAGACACCCGCTTTATTGGAAAGCTTCAAGAACTTTCAGAAGACAAGTAATTTGAAATCTTGAGGAGAGACCGCCCTGGATCAACCAAAACTAACTAAAGAATTGAAGAAAGATCACCCTGGATCTTTGAAGTAAATTGAGGCCTTGAATAATTAAAGAATTGAAGCATCGAATAACTGAAGAATTGAAAAAAGACCACCCTGGATCATTCTGAAATAAGTTGAAGCAAGACCACCCTGGGTCACTTGAAATAAACTGAAAAAATGATCACCCTCGATCATTCCGACACAAACTAAAGAAAGACCACCCTGGGTCAACTGAAATAAACTAAAGAACGACCACCCTCGATCATTCCGAACTGGACTGAGGAACAACCACCCTCGATCATTTCGACACAAACTGAAGAAAGACCACCCTGGGTCGATTGAACTAAACTGAAGAAAAGACAACCCTGGGTCGACTAACATAAACTGAAGAAACGACCACCTTGGGTCGACTGTCATAGACTGAAGAAAAAACCGCTCTGGGTTGACTAAAATAAACTGAAGAAAGACCACCCTGGGTCGATTGAAATTAACTGAAGAAAGACCGCCCTGGGTCGACTGAAATAAACTGAAGAACGACCACCCTGGGTCAACTGACTTAAACTGAAGAAGAGACCACCCTGAGTCGATTGAAATAAACTAAAGAACGACCATCCTGGGTCGCTGAAATAAACTGAAGAAAGACCGCCCTGGGTCAACTGAAATAAACTGAAGAAAGACCGCCCTGGGTCAACTAAATTAAATTGAAGAAAGACCGCCCTAGGTCAACTAAAATAGACTGAAGAATGATCGCCCTGGATCAACTTAAAAACAACTGAATAAAGACCGCCCTGGGTCTACTGAAATTTACTAAATGGAGACCGCCCTGGGTCAACTGAAACTTTGAACATCAGCTGAACGACCTGCCCCGGGTCATCCTGATTCACTTTGAAATTAACTTAAGCATCTGAAGATTTCTTTGAACAATTTGTTCTTGTGATGAATTCTGATTGTTGGAATCTTCCCTTGGAAAAACCTGTTCCGAAAATATGCTTTATGCTGACTAAAATGCACTATGATGTAATGCTAATGCATGGTAATGCAAGATGTATGTTAAAAGTTATGCATGATGTGTTATGAATTTTCTTTTATTCGGGGTTCATGACTCCGCGTGATCCCCAAATGTGTCCCATCAAATCCTTTATCTTAGCACCTGCCCTCCCTTTGAATTATCGCTCCTTGAACTAACTACTTTTAGCAAGCCTTATTCCACCTTCCTCATTTTCCACCTTGCCCCCAATTTGTCTTTCTTTGCATGTCTTATGCCCTATTTTTTTTGAAAAAGTACATGCTCTAACTTTTGGTTCTCTTGCCCCAAGTGGCTGTTTACTTTTTCCAATCCTTATTTTGAATGTATTGTGAACAGTTCCATACATGTTCGCCCTTTATGATCAGTGATGAAATAAAATGCAAGTATTCAAATGCAATTATTACTGAGAACCATGTATATTTCACCCGGAATATATATTTAAATAAATAATAGATATAAGAAAGGTAGCGCCTCATGACGATGAATACTCTGATGACGATTTGGTGACGTGTCAAAGGATTCTCAAAAATAAGTTTTGGTGTTGCTATTCCCAACTCAGTCTGGATCAAACCCTCACCCTTTCGACCTTAAGAGATGTTCTTGAAGTGTGTTCCCCACTGATTGTACCTTTCCAATTTGAACTGTTCCTTGCAGGTTTTCAACCTGAACTTGTCCTTTTTCATCTTTCGTTCTTCATTTTTATTTCCTTATCAAAACTTTGAGTGGCTCCTGGAGTTCCCATCCTTGCTCTAGACTACCCTTTCGGGTTTTCACCCTAGAGTTTTTTTTCTTCATCATTTTTTCCTTTTTCTTTTACTTTTTTTTTTACCTTAATGCACTTGAAAGCCCCAAATTCACTCGGAAACCGTTTTTGAAAGTTTTGACCCAATACATTTTGCAAAAGGACTATTATTTTTTTTCAGGAAAAATCTCTTCTCGAATGTCCTCACTCGATCAAAGATGGACTTTTATTAGGCACGTAATGTAGGTTGGGGTTTAGGGTTGCCAAAGAAAGGATAAATAGGCCCAAAATGTGCTTAATGGTGTTTGAATCAAGGATCATTTTTTTGTCACATGAAGATCTTATCATACCAATTGCCCTTTGCTCCATCTTATACCTTTTTCAATTTTCAATTTTCATTTTCACTTTCAATTTTCATTTTTTTTTTTTACTTTTGAGTTGAATTTGACGGAGTGGACTTAATGCCTCTTTGTGAACTCTACTCATTATTGACGGGATGCCCCATTCGATATTGGGTGCAATCCCTTGCTTTTGAGGCTAATTTTCTTCACCTTTTCCCCCCAGTGTGGAGAGTGATCCTTGATTAGGGTTCATTTGAAAAGAAATTAATTAGGCTCAAAGGGGACAACAATGGATATTTTTCTACAAGTGAAGGAAATATGAACGAGGGCCATTTATCACTTCAAGATTGGACATCTTCATTGAAGAGCACCACTCGTGAAAACAAATTTTGGAAACCATTTTTGAGAAATCATTTTTGAAAAATCCTTTAAAAGCATGTGACTCTTTTGAAAATCATTTTATTGTGCTCCTCCGGAGATCCCAAGTGCTATTTTTTCCTCTCTTTTTTTCGACCTTTTTCTTTTTTAGGCCTAATTTTATTATTATTATTATTTCTTTTTATTTTTATTTTTTGTGAATGGGAACTTGTTTGAAAAAGAACCTTGCCCCATGGCTAGGATGACCTGCACCTCGAGTTTGATATTTGTAGTTTTCTTAGCGTTTGGGTTTATCAACTTTGAGGATTTCTTTATGGAGCGAATCTGTTCTAATCTCAAAAGGTCTGAGGGTAGGGCCTGATCCTTAGTGTCTTCATGGTCGGGTTCATTAGCAAATTTCATCATTGAAACCTGGCTCGTCTTGAGCGTCTTTACATTCATTGTCAGTCAGCCAGGACAGTAGAATATATATATATATATACATATACTAAAGGCAAAATAAATAGTAATAGAATAAATGGATGAAGAGAAAATGAAAACTTATATATAAACTTCTGAAGTGCACTTTATTTCATTACTGATGATAAAAGGAAAACATGTGAGGTAACATGCGTGTGAAAGAAAGCCCAACATAGAACTATTCACCAACACTCTTAGGCATAAGCGCCGGGATAAAAGTTATTACATCTCCATACTACTTAAAATAAAAC
>AWUE01023732.1:0-12289 GCA_001974825.2 Corchorus olitorius
GACTCCATGCACTGCGCCATGATAAGGACATATCTTTTCCAATTCCTTGTCCCCAAACTCTCCCATATCAATCATTTCTGCCTTCACTAGAGCTTTAAAAACTATACTAAGAGGAGTACTTATCCCAGAAATCTTCCGCTTGACAACCTCTCCAGTTCCAACCATGTTTGCTTGAGTCTTCCCATGATCCGGTAAAGGATTAGCTTGTGCCCTATTGCCAAAACTTAGCTTCCCGGACCTCACTTATTCTTGTACAGCATATTTCAACCTCCGACAATTTGCTGTCGCTTGCCCCTCGGACCCAGAATGATAGTCGCAATGGGCTTTGGTATCGTACCATGCTGGTAGTGGAGGGTTCATAGGATTAACATAAGGCAACCATTGCAGTAAGTTTTGCTGAAGCAATTGAGGCAAAAGCTCAGTAAAAGTGTATGGAATTGGGTCAATGGGGACTCTGTTCCTTACAGGGTCTGCATTCCCTGGAGAGTAAGTCGGAGCTCTTTGTTGTACTGGTTGTGAGGAACCTGGAAGAGGATTAGGTGGTCTTGGACGGAAGGGTGCCCCTCCAACTGCATTAATGTCTCCCGAATGCTGATAATTGTAAGGGTAAACTTTGGGTGGTGCATAGTACCCATAAGCATGGTAGGAAGGTTGGATCGGTGTGGGTGGGCGATAGTAGTTAACTGAGTTCTGGCGATACTGAGGGTAATTGTGTGCTGGATGTGGATAATAAGGTTTACAGGGCTCCTCATTGACATTGCTGACTTCCTCCTTCTTTTTCCCAACCTGTCCTTTCTTAGATTCATCCACAACAGTAATCCTCCCTGATTTAATGCTATTGTCCAACTTTTGTCCTATAACCACAATTTTTGCAAAAGGTTCACTTGCCATGTTGAACAATTTTTCATAGAAAATGGACTTCTGTGTGTCGATGAAAAGACCTGAAATTTCCGATTCATCTATTGATGGCCTAACTTGGGCTGCCTTATCCCTCCATCGCTGAGCGAATTCTATATAACTCTCAGTGGGCTTCCTTTCCATTGCCTTCAAGGTCTCTCTGGTTGGGGCTAGCTCAACTAAATACCTGTATTGATCGACAAAGGCCTTTGCGAGATCATCCCGGGATCGAATATGATGCCTATCAAGCTGATTATACCATATGGAAGCTGTCCCCGCCAGACTGTCCTGAAAACAGTGAATCCTAAGCTTCTCATTCTTTGCATAGGGACCCATTTTCCTAGTGTAGCTCCTCAAATGGTTGTTAGGAAAATCCTAAGGTCCATCAAACTTCTCAAATTCTGGGATCTTGAACTTTGGTGGTATTACTAGATCATCCACTAGAGAAAGTTCCGAAGTATCAACAAGCCTATAATAACTGTTAGATCCTTCCAACCCACGGAGCCTTTCCTCCATCAAACTCAGCTTACGCTTGTTCTCCTCAATCGAATCTTTTTTTTTCTTAACAACCCCTGTCAACATGCCTTGCTGAGCCATGAGTGTCCTGGGTTCATAATGCACTGGATTCTCAACCGGGACATACGGGTATAAGTACCATCTCTAGAAGTTCCATGATGAGCATAAAATGGTGCCGTATGAGTATAGACATACCCCAATGGCATATTGTTAACCAAATCAGCAGGTGACTTGCCATTGTCCTTAGAGCTGCTCCCTATGTTCATATCAGCCTTTTCGCCAGAATCGTCTGCTTTCTGATTCGAAGTTCCTTCTCTCGGTGTAGTATCTAGAGCCCTAGTCAGTTTGTTCAACATTTCCATCATCTGTCTCAACTGTTCTTTCATCTCATCTCTATCACGCTTCAGTTCCTCAACTTCTTCACTACTCTGTCCTGCCATTGCTCTTGCCTTTGATCGCATAAAACATCGGTGTTGTGGATGTGGATCTATCTTAAAACCTTTAGAACGGAACCATGAATCAGAAACCCCTTTGTTAATGAAATCAAATTTCGAATTATTGCAAATGATGTCATGATGCATGACAAATCCTCAAATTAAACATGACTGATTACGTTATTATATTTGAATGAAATGGAATATGCACATAGATGAAATGTCTAAACATTTGCCATAGGACAATGGGAATAAAAGATACTTGATTAAGCTTTAAAATGAAGTTTCACTCTTGGGACTTAATCGAGCTTCTTATATCCCGATTGTAATCTGGAAAATCCTAGGGAATGCATGAGAATGCATAATGTCAAGATGAGATGGAAGGAAAATAAAAGAAAAGAAGAAAAAGTGTTGGTGATACTTAAAAGTAGAGAAGAAAAGGCAAGTCGATAATTAAAGCGAAGCTTGGAAAAGAAAGTGCCCCGCTCACTTCGTAAAAATACTTTTCATGAAAACCTCAGCAAATGTTGCCTTGGAGCAGGTCAGTCCACTTATTGTGAGCAATTGCATCGCTCACACTACGATCCAATTTGCAAAATAAGATAGCAAAGGTAAGAAATGTTCCTTTTTGTGTAACTTGGTTTATCCTCTTAGGGTTTGGCTCTAACTAGGCGAGATATTTCTAAAGGTATCTACATGTTGGGTGAGGCTTTACACTGGGTCTTAAGGTTCCCAGACTGTCCTCACTGTCGTCTACTCTATGCTAGTAAGGCCCCCAATCCTCACCCATTATAGGCTCACTATAAAGGGTTCAGTCTGAGTGGAGGTGTTTCACTAAAAACTCGCACGGTGACTATCGTCACACGAGGGCTAGCTACTTTGCCTCCTCCTAAAAGGGTAGACCTCCGGTATAAGCTCATGCAAAATGAGAATGCAAGTTACTTAGTGCACGTGTGAAGGAACAGGCGAACCTTTACCAGGAACAGAACCCAAATTACTAAACTACCCCCCCAAGGGAAACAAAGCAGAAAGGTTAGGCAAAACATATATACAGAAATATGAAAGCATGTAGGCATGCAAAACTATGAAGATAGGCACGAATGAACAATAATAAAAGCAAGCAAACAACCAAATTCGGAAACCCTAGTCAACTCTAGACTAGCATTCAGTTTGGCTCTCTAAAGGTCCCCAGCGGAGTCGCCAAGCTGTCGCAACGTGCGGGTCCGCCGGGGGGGGGGGGCTCCGGAACCCTACCGTTTAACGACTTTAAGAAAGGAAGGGGGAAACTACTTTTTCCTATACTCTACCGCTTCCTATCATTCTTCCAACGCAAGTCACATTTGCTGAGCTGCTTTCTCCTGACGGCGTAACCATTCTACAGTTGTACCTCCATGGTACCTGATGACTGTCCATATAGGGAAACGGCTGTGGAGGGATCACAACTACAGGGGCGACCTGCCTCTGCATGTGGGCTGGTAGTATTGTTGGCGGTCTTGGTACGAAAGGTTGTGGCGAACTTACAGGTGGAGCTGGCATGAATGGCTGAGGTCTTATCCTTGGTGGGGCTGGGATGAAGGGTTGTATGTACTCCTCTATCACCACACCGACCTCTTTTTCCTTTCCTTCCACATAAAACTCGATTCCCCCAGCTTTTATTAAGTCCTGAACCTTCTCCCTAAAACTGCAACATTCCTGAACTTCATGCCCCAAACCATGGTACGGGCATACCTCATCTAATTCTCTTTCCCCGAACTCTCCTGGGCTATCATTTCTGTTTCACCAGAGCTTTTTACACCGTGGCCATTGGAGTAACCACTTCCCAGACTTGACTCTTGACTGTTTCGGATCTGCCTACCATACTCACTTGATTCCCACCATGATTAGGCAAAGGGTTTGCTGGAGTCGCATTCCAAAGCTCAACCTCCTGATCTTACTAAATCTTGAATTGCGTGTTTTAACCTCCAACAGTTTCCCGTTGAGTGACCTTCAGTCCCCGAGTGATAATCACAATGGGCTTTGCGGTCATACCAAGCTGCTGAGTTTGGCATAGGCTTTGAAAACGGCAACCTTTGCAACAAATTCTGCTATAACAATTGCGGAAGCAACTCAATATAAGTGTACGAGATCGGATCAATAGGGACTCTCCCACTTGCTGGGTCTTTGCCTCTTGCCCAATTTGCCGGATCTTTCTGTTGAATTGCGAGATGCATACTGGGACACTAATTTTGCGGCCTTGGCTGGAATGGCGCTCCCCCAACAACACTGACATCCCCTAGAGGTTGGGTATAATAAGAGTTCGCCTGATAGTGATGGTAGTATCCTCTAGGCCTGTAGTTATACCCGTAGTTTCTGGGATAGTATTGTTGCCCCTGATTCTTGGGATAATATTGCTCCCCCTGATTCCTGGGCTAAAATCTGTTTCTCCCACGAAATGCACCTCTCCTTCTTTCTTCCTTTGGCCCTTCTTGGTATGCTCACTCACATCATCAATGTATCCCATTTTCATCGCAGCTTCCATGGCTTCCCCAGTCACGACTAAGTTGGAATACGACTCTGTCATCTTTGAGAGTAGCGCCTTGAAGTATTCTTTGGGAAGAGTTTTCAGGAATAGAGAGTTCACTTCCCTTTCGGGGAGCCCGGGCACCATTAACGCCACCTCTCTAAAATGCTGTCCATAAGCCGTCAACGATTCGTTGGGCTTTCTTGTCATATTTGTCAGTGTATCCCGAGTGGGGAAAAGATCCACTAAATATCTGAAGTGTGCTAAGAAAGCTTTTGTCATGTCACTCCAGCTCTGAATGCTCCTTGGATCCAGTTGGTTGTACCAAGTAATGGCTGACCCCGTCAAACTAAACATGAAGCTGTACATCAGAAACTTGTCATCGGTTGAAAAAGGCGCCATCTTGTTTTGGAAACTGAGTATGTGATCTCTAGGATTCTTTGTGCCATCATACTTCTCAAATTCTGCAATCTTGAATTTGCGAGGAATGATCACTCCTTTGGCCACTGCGGTGCTTGTGACACTAGGAATTCCGAGATCCTGAATTCCATCCATGCTTCTTAGTCTATCCTCTATCTTTCCTTCAATCCTCTGCTAGAACTTCTCATCCTCTACCCCTTTCCTCAGATTCTCTTCTCCTGTGAGATCAATGGGCTTGGTTGCAGCAATTCCTGGCGGGTACAGCTGAGAATAGTCTTGCTATGAAGACGCCCCAATATGGAATTTTGGGGGCGAAGGATTAAAGGATCCAGCTGGCGCCCCAGGTGGTGGTGGAAAGGCAAATCGAAATCCACCAGACTCTACCCTTTCAGTTTCCACCCCAGTCATACCTGCATTTGCAACCGACATCCCTCGAGTCGGATCTTCCACATTCTAGGTACTCCCTTCCACACCTTTTACTTTGCTCAGTTGCATTAACATGCCTCTCATTTGCTCCATCTGAGCATTGGTAGCTTCCTCGCGACGCTTCGCCTCTTCATCTCGGCGAGCTATCTCTTCTTTTAGCCGCTGAATCTCTGCAGTTTGATTTTCCATATTTCTGTCACTGGACCTAGTATTATACTGTCGAATTCTTTGATGTTCCTTCTTTGGTCGTGTTATCTTGATACCTTTATTATTAGAAGACACATGAATTAGTAAAAATTCTCATAAAAACATTTAACATTTATTTACAATGCCATAGGAAAATGAAACGCACAAAACCACCCGGAATCTTCCATCGAAGTTTTATGAATTTCAACACCCACATCCGGATTTTAACTGCCTCAAACTAGTGCCCAATTAAAATCCTTCACTTGTTGGCGTGCGTGAATATGCATGATGAATGTTATGCAAGGATGTTCGCAAAATCTTGGAAAGACAACTTAGCAGATCTTCCGGAATCCTCCACCAAGATCTTATAAGCTGTCTTTCCCACATCCGAATTTTCAATTACCACCATCTAGTATCTAATTGAAATTCTTCCCTTGTGTAATGAATGCAAACTATAAAGGTCCATCCAGTAGCATTTTAGGGATAAAAGCAAAGACATTTGATTAATAACATGATTTTTAAGGAGTCTCGATGCATTCATCCATAAAAAGGGTTTAATACATCATTTCTAATCATCCAGCCAACATATCAAACGATGATTATAAAACTTAATAATCATCCTATAATGTTTTGCGGCATCCTCCAGAAACTTAGCAAGCTCTCGCCCACAGCGGTCAAAAGGCATCACAGCAGGTCGAAGCCACCTCGCCCTTGCTTCCATTAGTTCAGCTTTCCCAATCATCGTACCCAAATCCTTAAGAAGCTTTTCCATATTATCCAGCTTTGCCAAGCACTTCTCTTTCCAAAATGTGCATCTGCCATCATTTCCTTCCTTTAGAACCTCATACTTCTGATAGATATAGTTGTAAGTCGCCAGAGCTCAGCTAAATCTTCTAAAGCCTTGTCGCGTTCTTTTGCATTGACCCCATTTGCTTCTTTAATGATTTTTAGCTTCTGCTCAACCTTTTGTAGATTTTCTTGCAACTGGCTTCCCTTCAAAACCTCATCTGCCTTTTCCAAACGGAGTTTGATATTTTGTTATGTCAACTCTGCAATGTGCTGAAGGTACTTTCCTTCCCGATCGCTTGCTTCTTTCTTCTGTTTCTTCATTTCCCGCTTATGGTCTTGATGCAAGAGTTTTACCGCCTCCCTGTTAGTTTCTGTTTCCAACTTCAACTCCTTCTTTGCCCTTTTCCAAGACATGTCCCTACTCTCGGACACTTTGAAGGTTTCCCTGTGCAACTCCTTTTCCAGTTCTAATTCATCTTTGCCGATCTGCACCTTTTCTTGCAAACCTTCTACTTTTTGCTGCTTCAAGGGAACTTGACTTTCGGCTACCCTGACCTTTTCTTTGTACATCTCCCTTTCTTTCACCACTTCCGGTTTCTCCCGAATCAGTCTTTGCTTCTCAATCTCCATTTCCTTTATCACTGCTCCTTCTTTCAACCTCTTCACCTCGAGAGCTAGTGTGAGCACAACATCCTTTCCATCGGGCCCTGTAGGATAATTCGGGTCTCTCTTGGGAGGTAAGACCAAATTTTTGACCCTTAGCTTTTGCCACTCCAAATACTCAGGTTCTGCCCTGTCTGTGTATATTCCTATGCCTATAAAGTGGGCCTTTTTATACTTTTGAACCAATTCCTTTGACCTGAGCTTATCCTTGGCTGACTTGAACTCAAAATCAACACTGTCAAGCCCATGTGTTAAGGGAATATACTGTGCAGACTCGAGTTGTCTCCGCACCATTAGAGGCGAGTAACTAGTAGCACCAGTAAGCCCAACCAGAGGAAGCCACGGTTCTTCATTAGTCAAATACCATGCCTCATGCTGCTCCATAAACCTAGGCTTCCAGTCCCAGCCTTTTGATGTCAGAACCCGAAACCGTTCAACCCACTGATTTACTGTCTTCTTTGGTGGCCATTACTTGCTTGGTATGCTTGAATTGGTCTTTTGTGAATGTCTTCATGACAGAGTGGATACCCCTTCACAGCCCCGAAATGACTTCTGAACCACGAACTCAGCAGCTGAGCGCATCCTCTAAAGCGACCCTCGCCTTTTCTTCTGCAATGGTGCAAAGAAAGCATGGTCTCCGCCACTAATGTGCTTGATGGGTAACCTTTGTGAGTAACTTGCTCAAATAAATCAATGGTTGCCCCATTCACATGTCCGAGCTCCATAGGGAACAATACTAAACCATATATGATCAAGGCGAAGACCTTCAAACCTTTGTCTTCGTGTAGACTTCCTTTTGCAATCTCTATAAGGGGCATGGCTGCTATCCTTTTCCCTTCCATTTGTGCTCTTCCCCTCGTTATCTCCAGGTTTTCACCGAGGACCTTTGCCAGATTACTATCCCAAGTCGAATCCTTATTTGGCCAATACACCTTTCCATCTGGTTCCATACCAATTTGCAGTATATCCCTATACTCCTCTACAGTCGGAGTCATGTCCACTTCATTAAACACAAAACATCGGTGTGAGATATCCCAAAAATAGATAGCTGCCTTGATGAGATTCTCGTCGACTTCCACATTCAACAAGTCTTCGATATGACCGTATAAGTTCTCGAACCTAGCTTTCCGACTGCTGGACATCTGCCCCCAAATCTATCTGAGCTCAGACAAATTGTTATTCTCCTGCAGTGATAAACTAACTGCCTCTGGTAATACTGGCACAAACCCCTTTGCTAAGCAATCCCCTCTCCTTTTCTGCTCTACCACAAAGAACTTCTTGATATGCTCATGCTCTTCCCAAGGGAACTACCCTTCTCCGACGGAATCTCCCCATGTATTCTTATCCAAACGCTTCTCTTTCATCTTGAGAATGCTACGGAATCGATCCCTATATGCAATGCAAAAAAGAAATGCGGGAAGAAGAAAGAAACAAAACAAGGCAAAGGAAACAGATTAGTAAAGCCAAAAAGAACATAATCTCGAAATTGCGGTAAATAAATAAAAAGTGGGCCCCACTTATTATAACGTAATTTAAAAGCCAAGAAATTGGCAAAAACAGCCCTGGGGCAGGTGGTCTCCTAATGCGAGTAATATGATTACTCGTTCTACAGTCCAATCTTAAAAAGCCAACGAAAAGTAAAAGGTTGGAAATGTCTCTTCTTCGTGTCCAATTACACTCATCCTCACGAGTTTGACTTTATACGGGCTAGCTTTCTCACTTCTATATGCTGGGCTTTGGTTAGACTTCTAAAGGTTCCCGAATTGTCCTCACTGCTGCCCACTCCAAGCTAGTAAGGCCTCCAATTTCTAACCCATTATAGGCTCACCTGAAAGGGTTCAATTCGAGTGGAGGCATTTCACATAACCCATAGGGGGATCTTAATTGACCCCACGAAGGTTAGCTAATCTGCCCCCGAGCTAAGGGTATACAATTCAAGCTCCGGGTTCGAGCTGATGCATGCAATGCAAAAAGTGATGTGGTGCAGAAGGGACAAACAAACCTTTTACCATTACCGACATACTAAACCAAAACCCCCCAACCTAACCCGAAACTAGCAGCTGACCACCAATCAATCACAGCACGAAAAAAACACAGTTAAGCAATAAAAGCAAGTAATAAGCAACAAACACTGAAAATGCAACGCAATCCAAGAAAAGAACAAAATTGCAACCAATTATTATTAAGACCTTAGATCTTGTTAAACTAAGTGAGGCCTGACTCTCTATGTCCCCAGTGGAGTCGCCAAGCTGTCGAAACGTTCGGGTCCGGGGAAACCTGTCGAGACGACGTTGGAAAGGAGGAGTCGCCACTAATCTTTTTAAAGGTGTGATAAGCCACCTAAAGGCCACCTAAGCTAAGTAGAGTCCAAAGCTTGGCAATGGACCCACTAAACCTAAGGTTCGGTCTTGTAACCTAGATCTAGGTTCAGGAGACGATTACGCTCGGGAAAGGATTAGCACCCCCGAGATGCCCGTCAAGTGACGTTACCTCTAATCTAACTAGATCTACTGGGTCGAAAGGAAGAGTTGGTTGCTTTTAATCCTAATCTTGATTATTAAAAGGGTTATAAAAAGAAAATAAAACCATTTTTTGGAACCGATGTCGAGAATTCGAAGAATATAATCGAATACTGTCGACTAATTCTATCACGATTCTCTTTCACTATTTGCTCTCTACTTGATCCTTTTCTCTTCGAAAAGGAAATTTTGAAAATGCTGTGACAAAATCTTTATAAAATTTTTGACTTTTCTGAAAACTTGACCAATTAATTTCCCAAAATCTTCTTTTGGGTATCTTAATTTTCCAAAATCTTCTTTTGGATTTGCTTAAGAAAATGTTCCTTTTTGAAAATGCTTACCTTGAAATCTCTTGATTTACCAATTTCTTAATTTTTGAAAATCAAATAAGAGAGCACGGTTTGAAAAACATTTTTTGAAAACACTTTTATTACCTCTTTTATTCTTCTTCTATATTTTGATTTTGATCTTTTTCTATCTATATATCAATGCATGTATGCAAATGATGAATGCAAAGTCCAATTATTAAAGCTAACTAACGTAACCCGAGTTTTTGAAAACACTTCCCGGGATATATGCTCGGAGCCCCGACGCATCCCGAGAAGAGCCGTCTCATCCTCGGAGACATTCAGTGTCCCCGAAAACTCGACCACTCACTGAATGCCCCTTCTTCGGAGGGGTTACGGTCATTAACTGAATTTAAAGGTGGCATGAAATGCGAGTAGATATAATCAATGGCAGATAAATATGAGATGCATGCAACTAAGCTCTACTCTGAATTACTAAATTATTACAAACCCAGGCCAAACCAGGCCAATTAACAAATTAACAATAACTAAAGAAAAAAACTTATGGGCCGGACTGGACTTGCTGGGGACCTTTCTGCACACTAAAGAAAATGATCAGTGATATTCAGTAAATAACAACACAATTTGCACCTCATCAATACTAATCAAGGACCTAACTTTACCAAGTGACAACCATAATTCCAGAAATTTGTCAATTTACTTTCAAATTAACCTCTATTTGAGAAATTAGGTCTTAAGTCCAAGTTCAATTTCCTTAAAATTGAGATTAGCTCAAAGTGTCTTACATATCATCTTCAAGCTAATTTCAATTTGAGAAAATCTTCACTTTAAGTTAAGACCCTGACCGGTCGTCAACAATTATAAAAATAAAATCCCAACAAACTCCTAACTAAGTAGATAGGGCAAGTAGGGGTCGATCCCACAGAGAAGGGTGTAGATTTTATCCAAAGATTTAGTCCTTAAAATTTCTCAAAACAGAATACATAAAACAGAGATTGACAGAAAGCAATTAAACAGAAAACAATTAAACTAGAAAACAAAGCAAAGTAAATTAAATCTAAGTCTATAGCAGATAAGAAAGAAAACAATAATTAAGGATATACTTCTTCACCAATGGTAGAAAACAATCAAATTAATTATGGGTCCTTGATTTAAAAGATAAATTTAATATTAAACTCATGATGATAAATGGTCTAGGGAAAACCCTAACATGCTATTTAGGTAAGATTTCTCGCAAGAGCTTAAATTACCCCTTTTTCCTCCTCACTCATCGATTAGCCGCAAAGCCTTAAAGATTTGCTAGGCTTCAAAGCATTAAGTTTTATTAATTCTTTCACACAAGCTTAATAAATAAAACCATACAACAACAAGATAAATCTGATAACTGACATGCAAACCCAATTAACCCGCCATCAAGCGCAGCTAATTTGCTACATGCGATCAAACTCATGCGCAAGCCTTATTGTTTGGATCTAGCCAACAATCTCTCAAATTACCTCTTTACTGGCCACATAAATCAATAAAGATCAAGATTGTAGAATTATAACAGAGTTTAACATGCTATCTATCAAGAATAAAGTACCAAATTATAAGAACAGAAATCTCACCATATTTAATTGATTGAATTAACCAAAGGATCAGAAGTATTAAGAATTTAACTACTCATGGATTCGGGAAAATCCATGAGCGGCACAAGAGTACTTACAGGACCTTGGAGGGGCGAAATCTCCTTGGTAAAAACCTAGGTATGCCGCACCTCCCAATGGCTATAGGGGGTGGCGGCACCCTTGCCTAAAAACTAAGAAAACTAGAAGAAAAGAAAATATCTATGTGAAAATATTTGGGTGTGTAAAGGTGTGTGATTTGTGATACAGGAGGTGGCTATTTACAGTGGAAATAACCCTAAGAATTCCAATCCTAACTTGGAAAGGAGTCTAGGCCGGTTTTAGGGTCTAACTTGGAGTCCAAGTTGGATTAAAAGTCATCCTAGAGTAGAATCCAAGTTAAAATAGGATCCTGAAATTTTGCTGAATTCGTGCAGAAACTTCAACGGCCTTTTCGGACTTGAAAACGGCAGAACTAGGTCTTGGACTTCAAAGGAAAGTTGTAGATCTCGGAGTCAGCTTTCCAACGAGTACTCATGGGCTTCAAACGGAGGTCTGAGCAGAACGTTATGAATTTTCTACCAAAACGTCTCCTGAATCCTAATCCTATTAGGACTAGAATCGGGAATCTACGGGATTTTGATATTTCCTTGGATTTAGGAGTCATTAATTGGGATTTTAATTCCAATTAATATTTTATATGGGTTAAGTATCTTCCCATATAAATTATCCATAAATACCAAAGTTTGAGGGCTTTTTCATAACTTGTCTTCAATTAAAACTCCAATTCTTCAATTCTTCCTCTTGAAATAAATCTCCAATGGTGTTCAAGTCTTCAATTTATCTTCAAATGGTCTTCAAACACGAACTTCGCATCTCCAAATCTATGCTCAAAATTGCTTTGCTCAAATCTGTGTAAAAAGTCATCAAAATAGCTACAAAAATAGTGAAAAATAACAATTTCTCATTTTCACATCACTTAAAGACTAAAAACAACAAATATTAATAAAATAACATATAATTAAGC
>AWUE01023733.1:0-32491 GCA_001974825.2 Corchorus olitorius
AGTTAGGGCAAGTAGGGGTTGATCCCACAGAGAGAAAGGTTATTATTCTTTTTCTTAAAACAAACAAATAAAATAAAGAAGATTTTGAAAGTAGAATTAAATCAAATCAAACTAATAATTAAAACTATCTAAGAAAACAATCAAGAAAATTAAAGAAAACAATTAATCAGAAAGCAGAGAATAAATTGAGAAAATAATTAAAAGAAACCTCCAACATAGAATTAATATCCCTCTTGACAACAATACCATGGATCATTGATATCTAAAGATTATGAAAACAATGGATAGCTTGCTTGGAATTTAATCCTAAATTACCTTAATTAGATAAAACTCTTGATCCAGTGTGAATTATCCCTTTTACTCTTTAAATAACTACCTCTTGATCCAGTGTGATAATTAATCAAGATTAAAGCATTAAGATCTAGTAATTTACAAGCACAATGGGCAATTAAAAATTGGTCAAAGATTCTTAAATCCCTTGGAAGGAAGATCCTTCGCTTCCAATTGCTACCAAACAACTAAATCCGAAGATCCTTCAAGATTTAATTTAGCTAATGCTACTTAATTTATCAAGAAAGTGCTAGCTTCAATCTATCAAAACAAGCAACATAGAATTCATGCAGAGATATTAAGAAATACCCAATTAATTTTCATATAAAAGTACAAAATCTCACCATGATATAAGTCAAGAGATCAATTAAATTCTACATTGGAGAAAAGAAAAGGATTACTCACTCATGAATTGAGTGAGCATCCAAAGAAAAGAAGAAAAACTTATCTAAGGATGGGAAGTAGAGGGGTCGGCGGCTCCTAGGGCAAAACTCCTCCAAATCTTCAACAATTCTTCAAAATAAAATCTCTAGATCTACATACATCAAAAACCTAGACCTAAGGTGGCTATTTATAGTGGAAATAACCCTAGGAATTCCAATCCTAACTTGGAAAGCAGTCTAGGACGGTTTAAGGGTCTAACTTGGACTCCAAGTTGGATTAAAAGTCATCCTAGAGTAGAATCCAAGTTAAAATAGGATCCTGAAATTTTGCTGAATTCGTGCAGTGACTTTGACGGCATTTTTGGACTTGCAAACGGCAGAACTGGGTCTTGGACTTCAAAGGAAAGTTGTAGATCTCGGAGTCAGCTTTCCAACGAGTACTCATGGGTTTCAAACGGAGGTCTGAGCAGAAAGTTATGAATTTTCTACCAAAACTGCTCCTGAATCCTAATCCTGTTAGGACTAGAATCGGGAATCTACGGGATTTTGGTATTTCCTTGGATTTAGGAGTCATTAATTGGGATTTTAATTCCAATTAATATTTTATATGGGCTGAGTATTTTCCCACATAAATTATCCATAAATACCAAAACTTGAGAATTTATCCATGACTTGTCTTCAATTAAAGCTCCAATCTTCAATCCTTGCTCCTTGAAATAATTCTTCAAAGTCTTCAAATCTCCAATTCGTCTTCAATAAGTCTTCAAACACGAACTTCGAATCTCCAAATCTATGCTCAAAATTGCTTTGCTAAAATCTGTGTAAAAAGTCATAAAAATAGCTCCAAAAGAGGTGAAAAATAACAATTTTTCAATTTCACATCACTTAAGAACTTAAAACACAATTATCATCAAAATAGCATATATTTAAGCATAAATTGATCCAAAAACATAATAAAATAGCCATAAAATAGGGTTGTTTTTGGCTCGATCACCAACCATTGCTCCTAATTAGGTTTAGATGGTCAATAGGTGACTAATCACACCTAGGAATTTTGGTTAGTGGCGACTCCTGTTGTTTAAGTCGGATCGATAGGGTTCCCGGACCCGCACGTTACGACAGATCTAAATAAAAATCCTAACTTTTAATTTCCAAGATTAAATCTTGAAGGTTTTGTTAAAAAGTTGGTCTTTATGTTAGGTTATAAGTTGTGCTTAAATTATTTGATCATGAGTTGTTTAAGACTAGGCCCTTTAGTATAAAAATTGGTTTTAATTTGATTCGTTGATGTTATTAAATATGTTTGCTATTTTGATTTTAAATGCATGATTTTTGGATACCTAAGGTTTAAAGGTTGTGTCTTTTGATTAGTGATGTGTTAAAGCTTGGATTTTTATGCTCAAACCAACTTGAAATTGATCTTTATGCTAGTTAAGCTTCATAAGCCTTTGATTGAATTGCCTTTGTTTTGGAATTGGAGATCTATGATTAAAAATGCTTGTCTTTTCACTTAAAAATGGGAATTTAATTAAGGAAGTGATTTTGATTTTAAAATGGGAGCTTATAATGAAGATTTTGTTTGTAAGTTGAGTTTTTGAAATGAGTTAAGTGAGATTTGTTTGCTTCTGGTAACTAATGTTCTTGAAAATATTGGAGCCTAAATTTTGATTTCCAATTAAGCTAATCTTGATTTGGAAATGGGGTCTTAACTTAAAGTGAAGATTTTCTCAAATTAAAATTAGCTTGAGGATGATATGCAAGACACTATGGGCTAATCTTGATTTAGAAATGGGGTCGTAACTTAAAGTGAACTTCAATGTGGCTCATGATTTGTATGCTTGTTTGCTTAAAGCCTGAATTATCTTCATGATTATCTTAGTTCCTATTTTAGAATTATGGTTGCTATTTGGTGAATTTTGATCTTTGACATACATTGTTGAAGTGTAAATTGTGTTGTTTATTTCCTGAACTTCACTGATCGTTTACTTGATGTGCAGAAATGTCCCCGGTCAGCCCAAATTGACCCATAGGCTTCCCTTTTTCTTTAAGTCTTGTGTTATTTAAGTTAATTGGTCCAATCGGGCCTTGGTTTGTAATAATTTAGTAAAGTAGAGCTTAATTGCATGCACATCATACTTATTTGTATACTTAAACTGTTTGCATTACATGCCACCATTATATGTCTTGATTCATAAAGTGGGGTTTTTGACTATGACGGGTAAATCTCGGCTAAAGGTGCATGAGCACGACCTCTCGGGACTTCGCTCCGAGATCGAACAACTTTTACGAATATCCCCGGGGGGCCGGGCTAGGTTCGTAGGGGTTCACTCGAGTAAACCCCTCTTTATTAATCAAATGATTAAAATATACCAGTTCATGCATCATCTGCATTCATTTTTCTTCCCTGTAAGATTAAGCATAATTAAGAAAATACAAAAAAGTCGTTTTATCAAAAGCATTTTTCAAAAGGCAAGTGTTCTCTTACTCAGTTTTCAAAGGAAATTAAAATTGGTAATCAAGAGCTTTTAAGATTTAAATAGAGGTTTTCGAATTCAAATCAGACTTAGTTTATCAATAAAAGATGGAAAAGGTTTTTCCAAGACAACAAGAAAAAAGATTTTCACACCATTTCTAGGGAGGCTAAAATGGAAGTTTTTCAAGGCAAAGTAAAAGACTTTAAGAAACTAAAGTAAAAGGTTTTGACACAGTATTTTCAAAATTTCTCCCTGGTGCGGGAGATTCAACAAGAGAACAAACAGTGAAAGAGAATCGAGACGGAATTGATCGACGGTGTTCAATCATTTTCTTCGAATTCTCGACATTTGTTTTAAAGAGGATTTCATTTGCCTTTATAACCTTTCTAATAATAATCAAGATCAAGGATTAAAAGCAACCAACTCTTCTTTTCGACCCAGTAGATCTAGTTAGACTAGAGGTACCGTCACTTGACGGGCGACTCGGGGGTGCTAATCCTCCCCCGAGCGTAATCGACTCCCGAACCTAGATTTAGATTACAAGACCGGACCTTAGGTTTAGTGGGTCCCATGCCAAGCACCGGACCTCATTAGACTAGTTAGGTCAATCAGGTGACTAACCGCAACTTAGAAAAAAGATTAGTGGCGACTCCTTTCCAACGTCGTTTCGACAGGGTTCCTCGGACCCGAACGTTTCGACACCAAGAAAAGGGAAGGGTCCCATTTTTTTTTAGTTTTACAAGAAGTGAAAGTTCCCATTTTCGGTTTCTTTCCAAAATAAAGTCATTTTGAACCCGATTTTCTTAAAATCCTTTCATGAGGAACCAAGAAGAGAACAAACAGCAAAATGGGGATAAGAGATTGATCGAAGGGTCCGGTCACTTCTTTTACAACCCAACAATTTTTCTAAAAAACTCAAAACTCATTTGTGCTTGTCACTTTGTTTTCAAAAATCAAACAAAAGATTTACGTTCTTTAAATCATTTAAAATTTAGGAATAATTACAACCAATGATAGAAACTCACAAGTTAATTCTAGACTAGTCAGTGTCGTCAACTTGACAGGCGTTGTGGGGGTGCTGATCCTTCCCCACATGCAATAGATTTCCGAACCCTTAGACTCCGGTTAAGTAGACCATTTATTAGGTTAGTATTACCTTCGCCAGGCTTAGGTTAATGTTAAACTTAATAATCTGATAGGTGACTAATCACACCTAAGGTAAAAAAAGGATTAGTGGCGACTCCCCTTTTTATGTCGTTGCGACAGAGTCCCCGGACTCGAACGTTTCGGCAGAGTGCTACTTTTAATGTTGATGATTTGTCTTTGTTTGATAATGATGCAGATTTGAGGACAAATCATTTTCATCGGGGAGGGAATGATGTGCCAAGGGCTTATCATGGACATGAAGATGACAAAGGAGATCATGGAAAGGATGAGCATGGAGTGCAAGGAAGCATGGAGAATCATGAAGATCAAGGAGAAATCGTTGAGCATGTTCCAAGCTCCAAGAAGATGCCATTTGATTCATTAGAGATGCTTATTGGTCCATTGACAAGAGCAAGAGCTAAAAGATTCAAGGATGCACTCATGAGCCTTGTTCGAGTTCATGTTGATGATATGAAGACCATTGAAGTCCAATTGAAGAGCTTTGGAGATGATTGGAGCAAGCAAGCATCAAGTACTTTGATTGCTATTGATTCAAACTTTCTGCACTAGCCCTTGCATGGATTGGTCGAAGGTACCCCATGCATAGGTTGGACCAGAGATGACTTAGGGCTTAAATGTGTATTTAGGCCATTGTGGGCCTTATTCTATCTTAGATTAGTTTATCTTTATGTTTAATGACATTAGGATTGGGCCTTGTTTGACTAAGTCCAATCCTTGTTTATTTAGTCCTTGTTATTTATTTTTCCTAGTTGGACTTGGATTAGGCTATTTCCTTGTCCTTTCCTTAAGATTGCCGCCCAAGGCATTGTAAACTGCCTAGAGGGCTTATTTTTGGATAGTTTTGGTCAACCCTTTGCCTATATAAGGGCATCGACCCCCCCCCCCCTTGTAAATCAAGTTAAGTTTTCCAAAAAAATTTGAGGTTTATTCACCCAATTGATTATTTAGCTTCATTGTTCTAGTTTGAGCATACTTTAGGATTCTTCAATCTTCTAGAGTCCTAGCAAACAATTAGGTTGTGATTGCTTAATTATTTGTGAATCTTGTGATCTTAGATTGATGATTGCAGGTCTAGTTATCCATCTAAAGGCAACGAACGAAGAAGAAGAGCTAGCTAGGGAAATCGATCGTCATCAAATCCAGAAGTTGAAGTTTCAAGTTGATCTTTGGAGGAATTCAAGGGTAGATTTGAATCTAACACAACTAGATTCGTATCATGTCATCAAGGGTAAGGTGCTTCCATCCACATAAGCTCCAACTTGGGGAGGTGCTTGCTTGGCTCCAACGTGACCTTCAAGGTCCCACACAAGTTGACATGTCATCAAAGCAAGCTGCTCACAAGGCAAGGTGCTTGCTTCACTAATTCCCTCAACTTCACCCGAATCACCTCCAGTGTGTAAGTGAGACACTCCCGTGTCAGCCAAGTCAACTCCAAATGAGGATGTCAAGCAAGCCAATGGGTGTAATGCTCGCTCCTAAGCAAGAGTCTAAACTGCAGTGAAGTCAGCAACTTGAAACTCCAACTTCTAGATTTGATGAATTTGATAGTCTTCCCAAAGATCCAATCTTCTTTCTTCGGCCCTAGATGATCAATTAGACCTACAATTGACAACCTAAGATCACAAGAAACACAACTAGATAATCACTATCTAATTAATTGTTTGCTAGGACTCTACTAGATTGAAGAAATCCTAAGTATGTTCAAACTAGAATAATGAAGCTAAATTCTCAAAAGAACTCTCTTTGATTGAAAAACTTAACTTGTGTTTACAAGAGGCATTGGTCCCCTTTTATAGACATGGGAAACGAAATTAACCCTAATCCTAAAGCTATATGGGCGGCTATTAAGCCTTACAAGCCCAAAAATAAAGACAAGGAAAACTAATCCAAGTCCAATTAGGAAAAATAAATAACAAGGCATAAATAAACAAGGATTGGACTTAGTCAAACAAGGTCCAATCCTAATTTCATCTAAACATAACAATAAGCTAATCTAAGATAGAATAAAGCCCACAATAGCCGAAATAATACATTCAAGCTCTAAGGCATACCGATTGCAAGTAAGGTGATGATCTTGGAATCTATGGATGAATGCTTGCTCAAATTATCACCAAAGCTCTTCAATTGTGCATCAATGACTTTCATATCATCTAGATGACTTCGAACAAGGCCCATGAGTGCATCCTTGAACCTCTTAGCTCTTGCTCTTGTCATCAGACCAATAGGCATCTTTAATGGATCAAATGACATCTTCTTGGTGCTTGGAACATGCTCATCGATATCTCCATGATCTTCATGAATCTCCATGCTTCCTTGCAGCCCATGCACATCCTTTCCATGCTCTCCATTGTTATCTTCAAATCCATGATAAGACCTTGGCGCATCATTTAACAAGAGAAAAGGGTAAGCAATGTAGATTCTTAAAAAGAAAGCTTAATCAGTGACACTAATGTAGAAGAATGCCATTAAGCCTTAAGTGTGTGAAGAACACAAATTTCCAAAGAAAATCATTTGGAGTCAAAAGTAGTAATTTCAGAAAGCAAAGTTCAAAACTGAAGAGGTATAATCAAGACAGAGTATGAGGAGAATGTTCAAGTCAAGACACAATTTCGAAGTTGGAAGAAAACTGGAAGACATTGGTGAGATTAATGATCTGGAGATTAAAGCGACTAGAAACTAGAAGACAAACAGTACAGACACGCTAAAGCGTTCAACGCTATACGGACATGATGATGCTATCAACAGCCTGGCGCGATTAGAAGACAAAAATAACGGGCAAATGCTTTAATTTGAACCCGATAACGGCTAGTTTGCTTGAGAAACTATAAGAACTCAAATCTAACCGTTTAAGTTAAGTTTTAGAGCATTTTTGAAGATCTAAACCGTTTCTCTCTCCACAATTTCAAAGTCCCAACAGTCCAAGCTTTGCTCTCACTCTAATTTTCTTCAGTTGCTTGGATCTTTGTTTTTGTGCTTGAAGATTAAATCTTTAGATTGTTATTAAGCATGATCATGTGTATTTTGATCTCTTAGGATTGTTTCTACACTTATACACTCTATTTATTGTGTTTGTTCAAGTGCGGGTTGTGCACTTGGGGTTTATTAAGTACGGGTTTGCACTTGTTGTTAAAGCTTCGGGTTTGAAGCTTTGTGGTTGTAAAAAGGTGTTATGAAGACCAATTTAACTTCACTGATAATGGATTATGAAATCCTTGGTGTGTGGTATCCAAAGTAGAGGTTGTAGGTATGAAAGGACGAACCTCTATAAATTGAAGAGTCTCCAATCTTCCATCCCTTCTTCAATCGTTCTAGTTTTATCTCTCCTTACTCTCTTTACTTTCCACTATTCTGTTGTTAACGTCTTTATCTATTTCCTTTATACTTTCACTTGTTCGTTTGCAGTTTGTTTATTTATATTGCATTAGTGTCTTTATCTGCATACTCTGAATACTGTCTTTAACACATATTCAGAGAAACAAAAAATTTTCATTAAGTTCTATTCACCCCTCTCTAGCACATGAAGTGGACCAACAATTGGTATTAGAGCCTGGGTCTTGAGTAGATCGGACTAACAGCCGCAAGAGTGATCCATGTTGGCATCATCATCAAATCTCAACATAGCTGTTGAAGGACATTCGATCAACCGTCCTCCACCTCAAGTTGTTGAGATACAAGGTCCAATGAATCAAAATCACATCAGAGAGATGATTGAGGACATGATTGGTCCCGCCATCAGAAGAGTTGGCCGACCATCCTTCGACAAGCCATATCCTGAAGAATATGATAGGCTTCATCCACTTCCAAGAAAGTACAAAGTTCCTGACTTCACAAGTTTCTCTGGAACTTCGAGTGAGCAGACAACTTTGGAACACATTGCTCGTTTCACAATGCAATATGGAGAAGCTAACTTAGGATATCACAAGCTCCGTTTGTTCCCAAACTCTATCATTAGTGCAGCTTTCACGTGGTATATTAACTTACCACCCAACTCAATAAGGACTTGGGAAGATAGGGAGAGGATGTTCCACACTTAGTTCTATCGTACTAAACCAGAAGTTTCCATGGTTGACATGTCACGCCTCTATCAAAAGAAAGGAGAGTTGGCTGAAGACTAGTTGGCTCGTTTCAAAAAGCTAAGGAACAGATGTCGCACCCTAATCCCTAAGGAAGAATTTGTACGCCTGGCTCAGAATGGACTTGACATGGAGCTTCGAAAGAAATTTGAAGGAGTCGACTTCAGAGATTTCTTCGAGATGTCAACCAAAGTGGCAAGATATGAGACTCTCCTACGAGAGGACAACGAGCGAAGAAGTTCATTATATGGCACTTACTATCACGAGCCAAATTTTGTACTTGGAATTGTTGAGGTTGAGGCTGATCGGCCTATTGAATGTCCATGCCTAGTAAAGGCAGGGATTGGACATCCTCAGACACAAGAGAGGTTTGCCGCCATGTACCAACGCCAAGCGGAAAATAAGCCACATGACAGAAGCAGAACTTATTCGTTTGATGTCTCAAAAGCGAGTGAAGTTTTCGATTTTCTGTTTAAGTCTGGCATGATTAAGCTTCCTCCAGGACATGTTCTTCCTTCACCTGAAGACATCAGAGGAAGAGAGTACTGCGAGTACCACGACTCTTGGAGGCATTCAACCAACAACTGTACTATATTCAAGAATATAATACAAGAGAAGATATAAAGGGGAATACTAAAGTTCCCTAAGCCTCCCAAGAAGGATATGGGAGTCGACAAGGATCCTTTCCCAGCTCCTATACACATGGCTGCGTTTAACCTTCCAGAAGATGGACAGCTAACCAGTGAGGATACAAAGAAAAAGCAGGATTATCTGCACCACATGTTCTTACATGGACATGAAGGTGGTGCAGAAAGCAACAAATGAGATGCATCCTTTGTTCCAGGAGACGTCTCCCTGCTTGCAGAAAGCAACAAAAGAGGATGCAACTCTTCTCAGTGCCACACCATAACTCACGGTGATCTTGTTGGCGCCTTAGAAGGAGTGATGAATAAAATGGATGCTAGCCTGCAATAGATGACCCAAGAACAAAGAACCCAATGAATTCAAATTGAGAATGGCTTCAAACAAGTGCAGGAAGCCATCTTAGAAGTAGCAGCAGCGCTCGGGGGCCAAATACAACAGCAGGTGACGCCATCCTTGGCCACATCGTCTCAGTTGCATCCACATCAAGTTTGTCATACTCCATCCACACCAAATGGCCACCCAAGTCTCACCTCTTGTAGAATAAGTTGTTGACAAGGTGATGGCTAACTTTCGAAAGAATGGTCACTTGTCTACAGAAGAAAAGACAAAAGGCGTGACTTTGGTGCAGAAACCTTTGGATTATCAACTTGCTCAGTCATTGATTCCAAGGTCAGTGGCATTGAAACACAAGGCTCCTAGAAGAAAGTTGGAGTTTTCTCCACCTAGGGCAAAGCAGCAGGTGGCGCCATCCACTCTAAAAGTGACGCCACCCACCTATTCATCTACTCTATCTTCATCTAGAAGGGTGCAACCAAAACAAACTCCAACTTCTCATGCACAACCAAAGACGGTCCAGTCAACTTCAAAGGCTCAAAGTGGTGTTTGGCGAAGGGTTGAACATCCAAAAATACCTAGCCAACCTACTCAGCAAAATAAGAAGACCTGGAGAAGACGCGAGCTCCATAAAAGAGCCAAAGCAAGAAAAGAAATGGAGATGAACATGAACTCCACACTCCATGAATTTACTGTTGACGACACCACTTCCAATATGGATGATGGTGATTATGAGTCCACTTCAATCAAATTAGATGTTGGTGTCACTAGTTTATCTAGTGATGATGCCACATCTACTAGCAACACCACCCATCTTACTTAAACTATCAATGACGACATGAGTATGGGAAGTGGTGAAGTGGATAGCACAAGTCAATTGTATCAAGAAGATGACGAACACTCGGGGGGCAATGAAGATGGCGCCAAGGCCATTGAGGAAGATGATGTCAGCACTGACTGTACCACAAGTGATGACTGCACTAAACATGATGATAATCAACTTAACAAAGACGAAGTGGTAAATGAGGAAGTTATGCTCGGGGGGCAACTTTCTAACCACCCTGACTTTGAGAAAGTTGACGGCTCCAACCCCAAGGAGATTGGAGATTCTCCTGAAATCAAAGAATACAAAGATGACTCGGAGTTTGATAATTCTTAGAACCAGACGCTCAAAGAGATGAAAGTCCTCTTGATGAAGATGAAACTTATCAGGCACAGGGTGACCCAACATTGTGCAAATGAATCCTAATTCAATGGCCTTGGTGCAGTTCTTTGTAGAGGCCATGAACAAAATATCTTTGGTGCAAAATCAAAAGCTACAACAGCTGATGGAGTCGATTGCTCGAATAAGGGAGTCAAATGATCAACTTAAGGAATCAAACGACTTACTTAAAGAGCAAATGACTCAAGACCAAGAAAACATCCTAGCCAGGATTGAAAGGATGGAAGCAGTGCCCAGGGGGCAAGAAAGATGGTGCTAAGGACTTTGTCCTCACCAAGTTCATACAAAGCTTAGTGGACAAAGCCGCCCTAAGAGCAAATGTGGCCTATATAAAAAGAAGTTAGCAAGAAATTGTTAATTTAACAATTTTTGTTAATGCAGCAAGTTGGTGAAATTAAAATTTTACCACATTAAAATTATTTCATAATTTTATTTTGGCAAAAATATTAATTATGGCTACCAAAAATTAATTATGTTAATATTTTTAAACGAATTTTTGGCCTAAAATAACAAATAGGCCGAAAACCCTAGTCTTAGGGATCAAATTGAAGCCGCCCAAAAATTGCAATTTTTGCATAAAGGGGCCGCGACATCTAGGGTTTAAATCTTCATCAAATTGGTTTTGTTCTAAGTAATTAGACCTAATTTCATGCAACAAACATACAATCGTAATCAATTTTGGCTAGATTAAAGATCTATGCCGGAATTGAACTTAATTTTTTGGCCAAATTAGGCCGGATTGTTGAAATAGGGTTTATAACCCTAATCGATGAACCCTAACCCTAATTTCTATTAAATTAACATGATTTTCATGCCATATGATTCATATTATATGCAACAACATGTTAATTGAAAGATCTATGGCAAAAATTAATTCCTAGGCCAAAAACTACATGGTTTTTGCTAGGGTTTCATGCCAATTTCTTCACCAAATTAATTTGGATTTTAAACCAAATTAATCCTCTAAATTCCAGCAGCTATAACACCACATAATCATCATCAAAGTCGACATCTACATGATCCTTGCCAATGATTTTGGAAGCCTCCAAAAAAAAGGGAAGTTGCGGCTTGAATTGGTTGGCATGGAGGAGGACTTTGATTGATGATTTTTATTGTTGAAACCTTGATCTTTGGAAGCCATTGGAGCTTGAAAAGTTGCTGGAAATTTCGGCTAAGTATGGTACCAAGGAGGGAGGTCGACGATGCTAAGGAAAAATAAGAGGGAGAATTTTGGCCCAAGACCAATTTCCTTATATACAAGCTCAAATCCTTTCAAAGTCAGACATAGTACTTGGCTGGGCGGGGGGGGGGGGGAGGGCATTGTTTATACCTCAATTTGCAATTGAGGGTAAATTGGTCTTCACATAAATAATATTAAGATGTGTGGTCAAGATTTGATCAAAAGTCCTGATGAAACTTAGTTTCTACACCACCCTGATTCTGATAGAATTAGGAAAATCTTGTAATCAATTAATAAGGGCTGAAATTATTAATTATTTATTAAATAATAATTATTTTTCAGAATAATTATTATTAAAATTCCCTTCAATGCCGCCCTTGACTAAGGAAGTGGCATGATAGGTCATGAAGAGGCAGTTTCCTTTAATGCTGTTGGCATCTAGGAAGACAAGCAATAAAAAGGGAAGTTGTATTCCATCATATCATAGGATGGAAAAACATCTTATGGACTCACATAACAAGGCCAAGTCCTCTCCCATGATGAGGAGAGGCCACCCTGCTCTCAGGAAAGTTGTCTCCTTCTTCATGCAGCAAAGGAGGCAGAGAGCTAAAGTTTGTCAGCAAGAGAAACACTTATCTACGTGAGAGAGGCATGAGATTTTGAACATCACACCTCCTCAATATTGTCGACCTAACATAACAGAGAAATCGCCTAGCCCTCTCCCTTCTCCCGGGAGGCAAAACTACAACTTTTGCATTTTGTTCAATTAAGGAGGCTAGAGGTTGTGATTTCAACAAGGGAGCATACCATGATGATCCTTGAGTCATGTAGATCATCTTGGTAAAATTTCACCTTATTCTGACACCTGTGGAAAAACTTATTCACGGTTTTCAGTAAAGGATAGTTTGAGGAGAGAAGCCAATTTCACTATGTAAACATGGTGATTTTCGACTAATTCTTTGATCTAGGAAGACAAATCTTGTGGATCCAATGATTTAAATGCTCCGGTGTGACTTTGATCTAGTCCGCACAAATCGCTCTGATATTTAATCTGCTGCTCCACGCACCAGAAACATGTTTCTACAATTTCTTTGTCAATTTCAGCAAATTAACTGGCACGCCCCTACGCTGTCAAAAAGTTTTTAACGTGAGAACTCTCAAAGAGATTTTTGGCGCAACAAGTTGTTCAGTCGATTTTCGATTTTGAAAATTCATTGACCGACGCAACAATATTATATACTAACTATATTTTTAAATAAAATGATATTATTAATTATATATTTTAAGCTAAATTAGTTAAAGATATTAATTTTGTATTTGTAGATTTAATTTTATTTGAAAATATTTATAAAAGTCGATTTATTCATAAATTTACTGGACCAAATATCGTAAGGAGTAATTCGATTGGTTCGATGGTTGACATGAGGGAGTTTGTTTTGTTCGGTTTTTGAAAATTTTAAGCCAAATCTATTTATTGCTCACAGCTAGTTAAATTTACAAATTTAAGTATTTTAATCAGTTAACTCTTAATTCGTTTACGTGACATGACATGTGCATATTATCCATAATAAGAAAATTATAAAAAAATTATATTTTTCTTGCAATTTTTAATTTCAATTTTATCATATAATTAAATAAATTGTTTAAGATATTTGATACTCATTAATTTGTTTAATTATTTGTTCAATATTTATACCAAGTTTTTCTTTTCAAACGTGTTCACTATTTAAATAGCTATTAATTTTTATTAATCATTTGGACTTTTTTAACGACTTGAATTTAATTATTTAATAATGAATTTTTTGATAATTTATCTAAAATATATTAAATACTTCAACTCATCTGATATTTTAATGCAAAGATCATACTAGCCGCGACCGAAAGTGGCGGACCATTTATCTAGTAATGATATATAAGTGATTGAAAATTTTCTTATCGTAAATCTATCTAATTTCAAAAGAACTCTAGTGGTAAAACACTCTTTAATCTAACCTGGTTGGATTCAATTCAATTTAATGAATAAGATTTGTATTGATATAGTAGAATATTGATATGGAAGTGACAAGTAATAAAAGTTTAAAGCCGTTAACGGGAAAAGAGCTGCGTTGATTGTTGAACTCAACTTCCATCTAACTCTCATTCATTAGTCATTAGCGCCACATGAAGATGAATGATAAATATTCAGCTGTCTGCCTACTAACTGTTGAGGGATATTTTCAAAAAGAAGGATAGCCCTACCATTTAATGCCTCTACCAACAACCACCCGCCCCCCCCAAATTTAATAGCCATCTCAATTCTCAACCCTTTTCTGGGTATTCTTAGTCTTTGTTTGGAGGAAACAAGAAGAAGAAGAAAAAAAACTCAGTTTTTAGTTGAACCCAAAGTTGATGGGTGGTTCCTTTTGCATGCCAGTCTTCTAACCTAACTAAATCATTCAAATCTTTCATTTCATACGAATCTCGTTTTTTTTTTTCTTTCTTAATTTGTATTATTAGTTGTTTGTAGTAGCTATGAGGAGCTCGAACTCGAACTCGAACTCAAACTCAAACTCAAACTCATCGTTAGGAGCAGGAGCAGCAAGCAACGTTATGATGGAGATAGAGGCGAATAAACCCGGAGGGAAGGGGATGGTGGTAGGGGGATTGAGTCCTCTGAGCGAGACTTTGTGGCGAGACAAGACCGACCCGGATATGGTGGGAGATGTGTCGGCAAGGCTGAGCTGGAAGGATCTAACTGTTATGGTAAGTCTGAGCAATGGCGAGAGTCAGAAGGTTTTGGAAGGACTGACTGGGTTTGCAGAGCCCGGCACTCTCACCGCTCTCATGGGTCCTTCTGGCTCTGGCAAATCCACTCTTCTCGACGCTCTCTCCAGTCGCCTCGCGGCTAACGCTTTCCTCTCCGGGACCATTCTTCTCAATGGCCGGAAGACCAAGCTCTCTTTTGGAACTGCCGTGAGTTTTTTTTTTTTTTTCTAAATATTTTTGATTAGATTTGCTAAATATTAATTGGTATATTATCGATTAGGTTTGGTAATAATACCAATGAATGATGTGCACTGCAGGCTTATGTCACTCAAGACGACAACTTGATTGGTACCTTAACCGTTCGGGAAACCATTTCCTACTCGGCTCGGCTTCGTCTCCCTGATAGCATGCCTTGGTCTGAAAAGCGTGCTCTGGTTGAGAGCACAATCATCGAGATGGGGCTCCAAGACTGCGCTGATACTGTGATTGGGAATTGGCATTTGCGTGGGATTAGCGGAGGCGAAAAGCGTAGAGTCAGCATAGCTCTTGAGATTCTCATGAGGCCCAGACTTCTGTTTCTTGATGAGCCTACCAGTGGACTTGATAGGTTTTCTGCACTTTTTTTTATTTATTTTTTATTCTGCAAATTTGGCTGCCTCCTGATTCTACAATCTACATACATGCTATATATCATATGTTTGGTTACCAATACCATTTTAGTCTACTCTCGATCCATTGCCAACTTTGTTCCTTCAAATTTATCATAGGCAGGGGCACCTAAAATATTCTGCAATTAATATTTATATTTATATTAGCCTACTTACTAATAATGTTAGCTGTTGTCTTATACTAATTTGTTTAATTCATTAAATTAAAAATCCTAATTTCTACAATTAATTACTAAATATATAGTCTCTGACTTTGGATACATTTGATGGCAGTGCTTCCGCATTTTTCGTAACACAAACTTTAAGAGGCTTGTCAAGAGATGGTAGGACTGTAATAGCTTCAGTCCATCAGCCCAGCAGTGAAGTTTTTGAGCTATTTGATCAGTTGTATTTGCTTTCCAGTGGCAAAACTGTTTATTTTGGTCATGCTTCTGAAGCATATGAGGCAAGTTTTTAATTAATTACTTGATATTTATATATATCATTAATTATTCAATCATATAAGACGCTTGACTTGGATGCAGTTCTTTGCGCAAGCCGGATTCCCATGCCCTGCCTTGAGAAATCCCTCTGATCATTTTCTTAGATGCATCAATTCTGACTTTGATAAGGTTAAGGCTACTCTTAAAGGATCCATGAAATTGCGGGTATGGTCATGTCAATTACTCTACTTTTATTAATTTCCCTTTCTACAATTTGTAACATAGATACATGGGATATTTACTATTTATTTTTAAATTAAATTGATCAATGATCAGTTTGAGGCAAGTGATGATCCCCTGGAGAAGATAACCACAGCTGAAGCAATCCGAACTCTTATTGACTTCTATGGCACATCTCAGCAATGTTATGCCGCAAAGGAGAAGGTTAATGAGATATCCAAAGTTGTAAGTAGTTAAGCTTGTTTAACATTAATTAATTGTCTTATATATCAAGATTGGCAGTTTTATTCTGTTTTCCATATGTTGCAGAAAGGAACTGTGCTCGATTCGGGAGGCAGTCAAGCTAGTTTCTTGATGCAGTGTTATACTTTAACTAAGCGTTCATTCATCAACATGTCTAGAGACTTTGGCTATTACTGGCTGCGGCTGCTCATATATATTCTAGTTACTATCTGCATTGGAACCATTTACCTAAATGTTGGAACAAGCTACAACTCCATTCTGGTACCATCTGATAGAATACTTCAAAATTCTTAAAGATACAATCAAAAACAGATTGCTAATTCACAAATTACTTAAATCTTGTGGAACAGGCAAGGGGTTCATGTGCATCATTTGTGTTTGGTTTTGTCACATTCATGTCAATTGGTGGCTTCCCTTCTTTTGTAGAGGACATGAAGGTAAGCAAAGTAATTGGCTTGAAACGGAATTATAATAATAGTCCTGTAGTCCTGGCTAGAGCATTTTGAGAGACAAATTAATTAATATTTACAGGTATTCCAAAGGGAGAGGTTAAATGGGCATTACGGAGTAAGTGCTTTTGTTATTGGGAATACAATCTCTGCCATGCCATTCCTGATTATGATCACATTCATTGCTGGAACTATATGTTACTTCATGGTCCGTCTTCACCCGGGCTTCGAACATTATATCTTCTTTGTTTTGTGCCTATACGCGAGTGTTACTGTGGTGGAGAGCTTGATGATGGCTATTGCCAGTATCGTCCCCAATTTCCTCATGGGCATAATCATAGGAGCTGGCATTCAGGTGTATATATATGTCTCTTTTTTTTTTTTGTTCCCCACCCGGTATATATCCATTCCAGAGCTTTGCATATATACATATACTAGTATTAGCTAGAACTAATCTCTAATGGGATTGTGATTGTTGCAGGGAATATTCATGCTTGTTTCAGGCTACTTCAGGCTCCCAAATGACATCCCAAAACCTGTGTGGCGTTACCCAATGTCTTACATCAGCTTCCACTTCTGGGCTCTTCAGGTGATGGGCGAAAAATCTTCAAATTAATAAAATTGATCCAACTTGTCATGGGATGGGACTCACATTTCATATGTGTGTGTCTATATATATATATATATATATATATATATATATATATATATTANGTTTTCAGGGACAATCCAAAATTGATCTCAAGGGCTTGCTGTTCGACAATCAGTCACCAGACTTTCCCAAGATTCCAGGAGAATACATCCTAGAAAACGTGTTCCAGATCGATGTCGGACGCTCTAAATGGATCAACCTCAGTGTGATCTTCAGCATGATCTTCATCTATCGTATCATCTTCTTCTTCATGATAAAGATCAGCGAAGACGTTACGCCTTGGATCAGAGGTTTGATAGCCCGGAGGAGAATGCAGCACAAGAATACAACTCAAAACACGGTTGCACCTGACGGTCTCACACAGTCTCCTTCCTTGAGGAATTACGTCAAGAATAAAGCAAGCGGGACGGGTAAAAGGTAGAGTTATTTGCATCAATATTTGATTTGAGTTTTGAGATACAAGTCATATTAACATCTCAACCCTATACACTTTTACTTGATTTGTTTGTTATATTTCAAAACCATATACGTATGTATGCCTTTGGAATTGGAGTTAATATATGTCGTATACAGACAGGGAAATGGAAGACAAACACAAGCTCCGTCATAGATTGCGCCCATACCATTTTCTTATGGGGAATTTTTTTTTCTTTTTGGCATTACTCTTATGGAAAATTTAACTGCCTAGCCTATATATATATACTATATACTGAATATTATTTGAAACACCCAATGAAATTACTAAATGCTCCAAATCAGGATTGATGAGGAGCCAACATTTTGTATTTTTGGTCTTTTCTCACTTGGTAAATTATAGAAAAGTCTAAACTAGATTTTTATCTTTCCTTTACCTATTTGGTCATTTTGGTAATTGCATGTCCTTTGGAACCGTTTTGGGAAGTCATTAGTGTAGACGTATTTATTGTTGGAAGAATTCCTCTTTAGTATATTGAAAAGCTAAATAATCCATGATTGATGATATAGAGAAATTTAATCCTTCATCTATACTAACTATTTTTTTGAATTAAATAGAACTTTGCATTAACTATATAAAGAAGTGAAATTAATAGTTACTTAGTTCAAGTTCATTTAGAATGACTTAAGACATGCAATTATTTTCTCCAATTGGCATAGACTTTAATTTTTGTGATACTAGATAAAAAAATAGGTTAATCATTTAGGTATTTTATGTTTTTAAACAGTAGACATTATATAAGCAAGCTTTACAATTTAGATGATATAATATGTTTCAAACAAATCCAGTTTTCCATTTATAGATTAATAGTTGCTATTTAGAAATATAATAAATTTTAGATCATGTTGTAACTTTGAAACAGTTTTTCAACATCGAGCGATTACATTCAATATAAGTAATTTTTAAACAATCCAAATTTTTTAACGTTCGACGCGCCAGCGCGAACCGAACCACTTGTAACAAATATTTTGATAAATTAATAATTTATTGGACCTGTTGAATTAGTTATCATTTCATTTTGCATTCAAGTCACCTTGGCCCGACTCAACTACCGTCACTTTAGTGGCTTATATCTCTAATATATACAACTAATAAAGTCATGCCCCTCTCATTGGTTTAGTCTTGCAATGAGTGACATCCAAAGTGCACCTAGAAACCTCTACCAATTTATCACAGGCTAAATTAATCTCAATTTTCAATTTGATACCAAAATTTAAATCGTGGTCAAATTGATTTTTTTTTTACCATAATTGATAAACATTACAAAATCGGTTCAATTTAGTACTTTTTTCATACTGCTGTTAGCAAGTGAAATACACGCGCAATTAAGTTCCTTTACCATTATCCTACATGGATTTTATGTTGAAATTATCCAATTAAAATCTTTTTCACCGTACTTTTTTAATATTTTATTTTTGGAGCCTATTTTTTACATTTTTCTTATTTTTCACTTTAAAAACAAGATTTTTCCATAAATCACCATTCAAACAAGATCAGATACCCCTTCCATCAAGAACACTTTTGTATGTTCAAAAACTCCAAAGCCAAAGCCAGCATGCACCATCATGCATAGACTACCATCGGCCATCACCTGCCGCCGATGTCTGCCTCCCAGATCCCTAGCTACCACCGTCACTCGCCAACCACCTGGAATGATCAGAAAAAGTATGCAAAGATTTTACTATCTTACCTTCTTTTTTCTTCCCTTTTTTTTGTCTCTATTAAAAGCTATAGTCTTTGAATATGAAATAAGAGATTTTTTACTTTTTAAATTATGTTAATTGTGTCCGCAATTGCTCACAAACGATCTCCTCAGCTCCTGTTCGAAACAACTAAAAAGCCATAAAGGCCTACCAAAACCCCCACAACCATACGGATCTCTGCCAAACTAAGGGTGTAAATGAGCCGGGCCTCGGGCTCATCTCGTTAGAAAAACTCGGAGCTCGAAGCTTGAAGCTCGGCTCGAGCTCGACGAGTTTCCATTTTTCAAGCTCAAGTTCGGTTGGCGAACTCATCAACCTTCAAAAAAATTTCAATTATAATGCTCAAAAATATAAATTTCCAATACAATACAAATATATAATAATATATATTATTTTTAGTGACAATGGAAATTACTTAAAGGCCAAGTTGGCTGTTTTTGGTCTTTCCTCACTTTTCGGGTGACTAAAAAGGCTCTCGATGAATTTCCTCCCTTACTTTTTCTGCTGCCCTTTTTTGTAATTTACCATTTATATATTTATGATTAAGTGTGTTTTAATTACATATTAATTGTGTGTGGATATTAGGATTTACTGGTTCAATTCCTATGCCGGAATTCCAAAGGATTAGTGCTATAAATGCATCTGCAATAACGGTTGATTCATGAGTAAACTATTGACATTGCAGTTCTGTCTTCCTTTCGACTTCATTTCTATTTGGGTGGGTTTCTTCTTCCCTAACATTTCTCTGAATTGGTTTCACATGGACTCCGTTCTGTTTCCTAAAATTTCCAGGTGGACGTTAATAAGATCCTTTCATTTAATTTATATCTAGAGATGGAGGAGTAGATTATTAGCTTTATTTTGATGAATAACCTAGAGATGGAGTAGAATTTAGGTAATGCACTTTTTGAATGAAAGAGAGGTCATGTGTTTTGCTTTATATATGCGAATTATTTGTTTCGGTTTATGAGTTTCTCCTAATTAATTAACTTACAGCCAATGCAATATCTTCTTACTAACCAACTTAAACAACTACAAAAAATATATCCCTAATAAGAAGATGACTGCAGCGCAAGCGCAAGTCGCCCTGCTTGTTAATAATTATTGAAAATTATTACAAAGTAAGCATTCAACATCTTTAAATAATAAACATTAAAAATAATATATAATATATATTATGTTAATTATTTGATACACCGGCGGTGTAAATTTTGGACTCTACAAGTGGGTTGTGGAGTTGACACATGTCCGATTTTTTTATTTAATTAAGTTTTAAATATTTCATTCTAGTCCCTAGAGGACACATGTCACCCTTCAGGACCTGCATGTGTAGTCTACTAAACTCCACTGACGATGTATTGTATATTGTAATTTTAGATGTTATAAATAGCATATTTTATTAGATATAATAAATTTTGAAAATAAATGTATAGGCTCATTTATCCTCGCGAGCCGCTCGAGTTGACGACTCATGAAAAACCGAGTCGAACTCGAGATTTCATCGAGTCGAGTCCGAGTAGCTCATGATCAGCTTGACTCATTTACACCTCATGCCAAACTCCAAAATTATAAAAATTAAGAGTGCTAACCTCACCCTCAAGCTAGGACCAACCTTATATTTAAGGGAGAGCATCGATCAGTTTCGGTCGGTATTTAAAATTGCAAAAATTAGTAAAATCAATTAGGAAATTTGTGTAACTGAAGGCCGACCAAGATACATATAAGAAACCGCATAGCACCGAAAACAGGCGGTTGCGGTCGGTTATGGTTGGTTATTATTTTAACTACGATGTGTATTTGCATATTTAGTTCATAAAAAAATTGTATAATTTAGAGAACTAACTACATTCAGGGACAGATGTAGTATAGGGGCATTGGGGGCACGTGCCCCCACTCAAATCTTTCAGTCCCTTTAAGATGTATTAAAAATACATTTAAGATATTTTAGTTCTATAATTATGCCCTCACTAAATATGATAATCCAAAAAGTATAGTAAAAAACTAAATAATTTACACATCAACTCCAAACACAATAGTTATTTTCTATGACTAATCTCACTTTGGTCACATGTATCTTTTGTTCTTTTATATTTTAAAATTTCATTTTTATCCTTCACAGCTCATAGCTAACTCCACGCTCCTTTCCAAACCCTTGTATGCCTTCTTTGCCCTTTTATATTTGTTTAACTAAAGTGATCTTCGATCATGGACTGCTGAGACAGATCACTTCTAGATTAGGAGCATGAAAGGTCCTCCCAACAAATGCGCTTTGGGAGATCTAACTTATGTGCTTCAAGAGTCTAACTTCTGTTTTCGCTTTTGTCAGGGTTAAACCACTTACCACCTCAATCAATCTCTTGTTGGTCATCTACCTTTTTGTTTTCCTTTCCTATGTTTTGTAGTATTCATAATGCGAATAAATTGGCTCAATTAAATTTAAAATTATGAAAACCCGTAGGAATTTTTTTAATATTTTCAATAAAATTTTCTATGTATTTCATTAAATTATATAAATTTTTTAAAGATGAATTATATTTATTTTTTATATATAGTTGGTACTATATTGTGTTGTGTGCCCCACTACATACAATTTCTGGATCCACCACTGACTATATTTCTTGATCTTTTAAATAAAAATAATAAGTGACAATTTTTTTTTGCCCCAAAATAAGTGACAATTAAAAAGGAAAAAAGAGCACATTTTATTTTTAATCTATTTATTTTGAAAGAGAAGAGTGTAGACACCCAATTTTGAGTTCTCGTTACCCAAAAACTCGTTTCCAACTTTGAATTTCCCCATATTGCAAGCTCATTCTATTTTCTTTTTATAAGTTTGAGTTACTTGTTTCACTTCATTACTTGCGTTTCTTTTAGATTTCCTGAATTCCTAATCATAACCTTAGTTTTTAAATTTCCCTAATTCCTAGTCATAATCATAGTTTATTCTCTATATATTCCATGGTAAATTTCCTTTTATTCTTGACCTAACCTTTAATGCATGCAGTCAAATTCGGACCACTTCTTTTGAACCCAATTTATTTTTATAGTGTTTCTTGGGTCCATTTACCCATTTTGGGTTTGCTTAGGACTTTAGGCCTAAGTTGGAAGAGGAGAAAATAGAGATAAATAAAACAAAGTATAAAGTCCAATCTCACTTTTTTTCCTTCTCTTAAAGCAAATTAACACCATTTACATTACAAAGGCAAATTCAGAAAAGCTACATCTCTTTCCCTTTTCGACACTAAACAAAGTCATGTGAATTTCCCCACTTAACAAAGCTTGATTCTGTTTCTTTTTGTCATGCAAATTCCCCCCTCCTTAAAACATCCCTTGGTTGCATTCTCTCGGAATCGTAGCAACTTGACAGCTTGGGGCATCCCCGAATAATTTCAGCCCTGCGAAGCGATGGAAAGGGAAGACAGGAAGTGCAAAGTATAACGAAATGTACCCCCAGGCTAAAGACACGGGTACCATTAATTGGTGGATGTGTCGTGTTTCAAATGCACAAATCCAAAACCAATCAGTGGCACACAAAATCAGAAATGAGCAAGAGCCATCAAACAAGACATGCACCCTTACGTTGAGAGCATGAGGGTGACAAAAAACAGCAAGAAAAATGGCAGGAAATGAAAAGAGCAAACCATTGAAGTAAACACAGAATACATAACAGCAAGCATACATTGATGGAATAAGATGAGCCTAGGGGAAAGACTTGTCTGTAGGCTTTAGGGACTGAGAGAGGCAAGATTAGATTCAAGATCTCCGCATCCCGACAAAGCCATGAAGAAATGAAAGGCAATCAGAAATCAGATTACGAGTCACCAAGTCAGCAAAGTAGGCGCAATGGAGAATAATGGACATGTTCAAGCAAGTAAGCAAAGGCAGTTTGTATTACTCAAGCAAGTTTCAGCAGCAAACAGTACTTCATCACCAATGCAAGTGACTTCTCAGCAGGGAAAAATAAACAGAAGCAGAAAGAAGCAAACATCATTTAATCGGGAAACTACAAAAATGGAGCATGTCTGCATGAATTTTAGTCCATTTGCATTCCAAAAATACCAAAAAATAACAAACAAAGCATTTTACACATTCACACATTTTGCACTCATAATCACGTTTCCAGCTTCTCAATAGACATGGCACTTCACATAGAAAATCCAGGACAAAGTCTACATGCATATCATCATTTAGTTTCCATCTTTTGTATTCAAAAAAATAAAAGATAAGCATTGATCGGTCGTCAACAATCATAAAAATAAAATCCCAACAAACTCCTAACTAAGTAGATAGGGCAAGTAGGGGTCGATCCCACAGAGAAGGGTGATAGATTTTATCCGAAAATTTAGTCCTTAAAATCTCTAAAAAACAACACAGAAAACAGAGATTGACAGAAAGCAATTAAACAGAAAACAATTAAACTAGAAAACAAAGCAAAGTAAATTAAATCTAAGTCTATAGCAGATAAGAAAGAAAACAATAATTAAGGATATACTTCTTCACCAATGGTAGAAAACAATCAAATTAATTATGGGTCCTTGATTTAAAAGATAAATTCAATATTAAATTCAAGATGATAACTGGCCTAGGGAAAACCCTAACATGCTATTTAGATAAGATTAGCCGTCAAGCCTTAAATTACCCCTTTTTCCTCCTAACTAATCAATTAGCCGTCAAGCCTTAAAGATTTGCTAGGATTCAAAGCATTAAGATCAACTTTTATTAGTTCTTTCACACATGCTTAATAAATAAAACCATACAACAACCAGATAAATCTAATCACTGGCATGCAAACCCAATTAACCCGCCGTCAAGCGTGGCTAACTTGCTACACACAATCAAACTCATGCGTCAACCTTGTTGTTTGATCTAGCCAACAATCTCTCAAATTACCTCTTTAGTGGCCACAATAAATCAATAAAGATCAAGATTGTAGAATTAAAACAGAGTTTAACATGCTATCTATCAAGAATAAAATACCAAATTATAAGAACAGAAATCTCACCATATTTAATTGATTGAATTCACCAAAGGATCAGAAGTATTAAGAATTTAGCTACTCATGGATTCGGGAAAATCCATGAGCGGCATAAGAGTACTTACAGGACCTTGGAGGGGCGAAATCTCCTTGACAAAAACCTAGGTATGCCGCACCACCCTATAGCTAAAGAGGGTGGCGGCACCCTTTGCCTAAAAACTAGAAGAAAAACTAGAAAATAAATCTAAAGAGAATTATGTGAATTGGTGTGTAAAGGTGTGATTTGTGATACAGGAGGTGGCTATTTATAGTGGAACTAACCCTAAGAATTCCAATCCTAATTTGGAAAGGAGTCTAGGCCGGTTTTAGGGTCTAACTTGGACTCCAAGTTGGATAAAAAGTCTTCCTAGAGTAGAATCCAAGTCAAAATAGGATCCTGAATTTTTGTTCAATTCGTGCAGAAACTTCAACGGCATTTTAGGGCTTGAAAACGGCAGAACTGGGTCTTGGACTTCAAAGGAAAGTTGTAGATCTCGGAGTTAGCTTTCCAACGAGTACTCATGGGCTTGAATCGGAGGTCTGAGCAGAAAGTTATGAATTTTCTACCAAAACTGCTCCTGAATCCTAATCCTGTTAGGACTAGAATCGGGAATCTACGAGATTTTGATATTTCCTTGGATTTAGGAGTCATTAATTGGGATTTTAATTCCAATTAATATCTTATATGGGCTGAGTATTTTCCCATATAAATTATCCATAAATACCAAAGCTTGAGGGCTTGTCCATGGCTTGTCTTCAATTAAAGCTCCAATTCTTCAATTCTTCCTCTTGAAATAAATCTTCAAAATCTTCAAGTCTTCAATTAAGTCTTCAAATGGTCTTCAAACACGAACTTCGAATCTCCAAATCTATGCTCAAAATTGCTTTGCTCAAATCTGTGTAAAAAGTCATCAAAATAGCTACAAAAATAGTGAAAAATAACAATTTCTCATTTTCACATCACTTAAAGACTAAAAACACAAATATTAATAAAATAGCATATAATTAAGCATAAATGGGTCTAAAAACATAATAAAATAGGCATAAAAATAGGGTCTTTTTTAGCTCAATCAAGCATGCATTTTCAAATTCTGTCATCTAACACGTAGTGTCTAAGTTCTGTCTTTAGCTCATGACACACATGCATTTCAAAGTTCCATATAGTCATTAATAAGAACAGGGCATTTCTAGTTTTCACATCAGGCTACACTTCTAAGGTTGCGTTCCCATGCGAGCCTTTCATTTTAATCTAAAAACAAAACACCCAAAAACAGAGCATGGTCATCATACATTTCATCTTCTAAATGCATCTCACACTTGCAACAAACGTTTCCATGTCATTAGGCCTATGGATGATCGAGTGTTGTAAGCATGAAAGTAGCATCAAAACGGGTGACATTGCATTTAGTTTCACTTAATCCAATTTACATAAGCACCAGTTTATACTAGTGCAGCATTCACATTACCATGACTTAGTCCATTTTGAATGCAACTTCAGAACATTAAGCACGGTACATTCTACATTTTCTATTCTCACCAAACCACAATCCCATTAAACTGGCAGCATGTTCACAAGCATTTAGTAGCACTTTCCATGCATTCAAAATACCAAAATAGAGCGTATAGATAACATTCTCAATCACACACTAAACACCATGTCACAGTCACACACATACACATCATTAAATTCATCTTTTGGCAGGGTCATCATCTCAACAACAACATTCTATTACACAACCATTTTCTTAGATTCATTCACCAACACTCATAGATTAAAAGTTTTTTTAGCCACCTCATCATACATAAAAATAAAGAGACAAAGAACAAGAAAAAGAGGCCTTACCTTGACATGGGAGCCCATGAGTGGCATTGAGAGGACCCCAAGCCTGTCTGTACATGCCATATCAGCATTTTGTTTTACTGCAGGGGGTTGTAAAGCACACATGTGAACTAATAAAAGGATAAGCATCAAGCAAAGCAAAAAAGAGAGAAAGAAAAAAGCAAGAAGAGTCACCTGGACTTACCACCTTAGTTGGCCACGTCAGCAGGCCTAGAGACGAATTCCATTTGTAAGAGACAAAAGGGTAAGCACGATGCCAGCCTGCAAAAATGCTCTGACCCCTTGACACTGCAACACCAACCGGTAATAACCCCTACTCCCCTGCCACACCAACAAGCATGCCTAATTAAAACAAAGAAAGCAAGAAACAAACCAAGGGCAGTTGATTCAACACAAAGGGGAATAAGAGGAAAAAAACAAAAGGGTAGAACAAAAATGGTTGTTTAGCCATTAGATAAAAAATTCAGAGGGTGAACGGTGAAGATTGGTTCGGTATATTTGGACTATATATACACTCCAACAGTAAACCAAAGAGGGGGGGGGGATTAAAAAAAAACCTAGCCAGTTCGTTTCGTTAGAGAACATAGCAAAAAAATCCTTTTTTTTAGTTTGATTTAAGTTCTTAGTTCATCAATACAGAAAACCCAAGAAAGATTGTTTCATTTTTTCTTAGTGAGCATTTTAATAACACAGTGAAAAAAAGAAGAATCATACCTTGCTTCATCATTAGTTCGTCCCTGTTCATCCACTGATCTCCTTTTAAGACTTTGTTTTTACCCTCTTCCTTCAAACAACAACAAAAAAGAAAGTGCTAGGGTTCATGAGGGCGTGGTTTGGGGATTCAGTTTTCTAAGTTTCATTTTATAGATTGGTTCGGTCAAATCATAGAGGGAGGGGTTTCGTCGGGTTAGCCTCTAATAGCGTGGTACCGGAGTTTGGACGGGTCTAAGTGGTTGATTTCATCGGAATCGGTGGAGTTAGGTTTCGGGTTTAGGGGTTTTTGTTTACTAGAGGAAGTTTTTCGAGATTTGTGGGAGAAAATAGAAGCCACCTTGGAAAGTGGGTAGCTTTTTGGGGATTCGGGTTCATTCGGTGGCGAGTTTGACTGGATCTGAAGGGGGGGTTTTTCGGTTCGGATATAGTTGATTTCAGGGTCGTGGCCGCTCGATCTTGAAGAATCACCACCGGAATCGGGTTCAGAGCGTGTTGGGGAGACTTCCTGCACCTTGGGAGCTTCATCCGACGACGTTGGTGGCGGAGGAGCATAAAAGCGGCGGCGGCGGTAGCTAGGGATTTGGAGGTGAGTGTGTTTTAAAGATAAAGGAAGAAGATGACTAGTATTTATACTCTATACCAATTCTGAATATTCCTTTGCCATTTTCGGTTTAAATTAATTTTTTATTATGATTTTGTGTAAAATTATTTCTTATTAGATTTTCAGGTTAGTTATTTTTGGATTTTCATGCAATTTGCCCCATAATTTTCAGTCAATCTAGTCTTAGAAGTAGTAATTTGGTGCCAATAGGTACTGCAATTTTTTATTTTATGCACATACAGACCATAAGTTGTCAGTGTTTTCAACCTGGTCCCTTGATTTAGTTCAATTTGACCCCCAACTTTTAGGAATGCTTCAATGTAAGAAATTAGCTTTAGTTTTCAATAAATTGATGCTTGGGCCTTGAAACTCCGGTTTGGGCCTCATTACTTGTATTTGGGTATGTCTCTTTATTTTAAATAGGTATTTATCTTGGGTCTGTTTGTCTTATTTGGGCTTTGATTTTAATTAATTAAATTAGTTGTGTGAGCTTTATGTACACATACATACATATATATATAGGTTTGGACTTATATACATGCATTGGGCTTGGCCTTGTCCCAATTTGGGCTTTACTCATGATATGAGCTTATATATATGGTTTGCAGGTTTGGGCTTGAGGTTTTGTTTAGAGTTTAACTTTTAAATTAATATGGAATAAAATTAGAATTAGTTTTTAGAAAGTAAATAGATTTCATGTGCATCCATGTTTAAATTTTATGCTTCTTTATATTATTAATTATGCAATGACATGCGAGTTAACTAAAATGATCCGATGATGGGATGTATGATAGGGATTTGGACACCTATTGTCGGTCTCAATTCATCGTCCCTAGGCTTGGAACATCTGGATGGGGGTCTTACCAGTATGAGTGGAAGGCACCCGGACAGTGTTCCTCGTATAATTACTCGGTAAAACTTGCATTAATCGGAATTTATGCATCAAGTGCATTCATGCATATAGAGAACAGAATTAATACATGTTATTAAAATAAAAAATTAAAATGAACACTTTGCTTCCAAAAAACTCAAAAAAAGATTAGTGATTGTTATTGTTTTCTTCAAGTTTCAAATCAAAGCCAAGAGTCATTCTTTTCTTTTTTAAAAAAAAAAGAAAGAGAAAGAAAAAAAGATATCAAATAGTTTTGTTTCTTTTTCTTTTTCCACAAAAAATCAAGATTTGAGTTTTATTTAAGAAAGGATTTTCGTCATGAGAAATAAAAAAAATTAAAAAGAGAAGTGAAAATTTGTTTTTCTAAAAAGGAACTAAAAGGAAAATGAAAATTTGGCTTTTTTTGAAAAAAAGAAAAAGGATTTTACAAGATGGTGATTCAAAATTCTAAACTAAAAAAATAATTCAAATAAAAAAGGAACAAATTTCAACAAGTAAGAAGAGTTTTCAAATCTAAATGAAACAATAAAAATTAAAAATCCAAAATATAAATGAATGTTTATTTTTCGGAAGGAATTCCAAAAGTCAATCAAGTTTTGTTTTCAAAAGGGGAAATTTCCACCTTGTTTTTAGCTTTTAAGAAAGTGAAGGTCCCCATTTCCGGTTTCTCTCCGAAATAGAGTCATTTTGAACCCGATTTTCTTAAAATCCTTTTATGAGGAGCCTAGAAAAGAATGAATAGTAAAATGGGGATAAGAATTGATCAAAGTGTCTGGTCATTTCTTTTGAATCCCAAACACTTTTTCTACAATATACAAAATCCATTTGTGCTTGTGTAACTTTGTTTTCAAAAATCAAACAAATGATTTACTTTCTTTAAATCATTTAAAATTTAGGAGTAATTACAACCAATTATGGAAACCCACAGTTAGTTCTAGGCTAGTCAGTGTTGTCGTTTGACAGGCGTTGTGGGGGTGCTGATCCTTCCCCACGCGTACCCGACTCCCGAACCTTTAAGACACTTGTTAGACTTAATAATCTAATAGGTAACTAATCACACCTAGGTTAAAAAAAAAAATTAGTGGCGACTCGCATTTTTAAGTTGTTTCGATAGAGTCCCCGGAGTCGAACGTTGCGACAGCTTGGTGACTCCGCTGGGGAGTGCTTCTAGAGAGTCTAACTGAGTTCTAATTTAGAGTTGGCTAGGATTTTTATAATTGGTTGGTTGCTTGCATGTATTTTTTTTGCACTTATCTTTCTGCTTTTTCGCATTTACATGCTGTGATTACACATTTATATCTCATGTCTAATCTCTTGCACTATTTCTCTGGGGGTAGTTTAATAGTTGGGTTGGGTCAAGGTAAAGGTTTGTATGTTCCTTCACACACTCACTAATAAACTTGCACTTGCATATGCATGAGCTTACACCGGAGTTCTAACCCTTTTTGGAGGAGGCAAAGTAGCTAGCCCTCGTGTGACGATAGTCACCGTGCGGGTTTTTAGTGAAAAACCTCCACTCAGACTGAACCCTTTCCAGTGAGCCTATAATGGGTGAGGATTGGGGGCCTTACTAGCCTTAGTGGTCGTCAGTAAGGACAGTTTGGGAGCTTTTAGAACTGTGAAAAACCTCACCCAGCATGTAGAGACCATGAGCGATATCCCACCTAGCTAGAGCTAAACCTGTGAGGGTAAACCCAGTACACGAAAGGAACATTCTTTGCCTTTATCTTTACTTTTCTTAGTGAACCGTAGAAGGGGTAATCACATTACCCCGATGAATGGACTCCCTGCCCATAAGAGCCTAAGGCTCAAATTTTCAAAAATAGAAAATGTTTTGATAGCTCAAGGGCACTTGTATGTTATTACTTGTTTAAATTTTAGCACTTTTTTCCTTATGTAATACTAACTTGCTTTTTGTGTGTTCCTTTTGTCTTTGTTTTTTTCTTCTTCTTTTGCATTTTGTTGCATTATATCATAGGTTGACTCATCATTCGAAATAGAGTAAGATGATGCGGGAACAGGACAACCTGGATTCATTCGTCCTAGAGCACTTAAGGGACAGTCACACGGCTCACGTCCAACATAGGAATGAGGTAGCTCAGAAACTTTACGGAGATAATTTGTCCGGAGATTTTCAAACAGAGGTACCAGATACGGTCCATTTAGATTTGAAGCAGAATGATTTCACTAAGCTCCGCAAACTTTGGACGAGAATGAAAATGACTGAGCAAGAATTTGTAGAAAAATACGGGGCAGTTGTGCAGCTTATGAGGGTGGAGGTAAATGCCAACATGATCAGAGGAATGCTACCGTATTGGGATCACTCCTATTAATGCTTCACATTTAATGAAGTCGACATGGCCCCAACTATTGAAGAATACACCCAGTTGTTAAGATTGAAGGCCATTGATGAAAACTCCAAAGTCTTTATGAGGGGAAACAAGTCCACAACAATATCCACTTTAGCAGATCTCATGGGTATGCAAAAGGCAGTGTATGATAAGTATTGGAAGAGCAAGGGTTTTTCAGATGGATTGGCAGCACAATGTCTTACGGAATTCGTGAGGGAGAACCCAAACACTCCTCAGGGACAGGATATCATGGCTGTGTTGGTATATGGAATGATAGTCTTCCCTAAAGCATTGGGGCAGGTGGACTCTTACGTAATCCATCTAGTAGATGCCATCAAAAGGGGAAATAATCCAGTCCCTGCTATTATAGCAGAAACTATCAGGTCTCTTAATCACTGTCGTCTAAAAGGGGGACGATTTAAAGGTTGTGCACAATTGCTGACTATTTGGTTTAAGGGACACTTTGAATGCATCGAGTCTCACTTTACTCTGCCAATCCATCTTTGGGAAGAAGCAAATCCAATCTGAGAGTTCCTTGCTAGCAAGTGGCCCGCGTGTAAGACTAAAGGACAATGGATGAAGTTTCTGGAAACTCTCAAAGCTGACCAAGTTTCTGGCAAAGGCTTAACCGGTGGTGGCACGGTGAATGGCCGGTTGTGGCTTGGTAGTGGCGCGGCAATAGGCGGATATGGCCTGATAGAAATATAAGATGGCGCGGCAATGGCCGGTCCTAACCAGGTGGGGCGCGCGGAGGATGCAGCGCTCGCCGGGCATGGCCAGGCACTTGACTCGGCTGTGGCCAGTCCTAACCGGGCATGAGGCGCGGCTGTTGCTTGTGGTGCCGGGCATGAGGCTCGGATGGCGCCTGAGATGGCGCGGAGGAAGGCAGGCTCGACCGGGCAGGCGGCGCGGATGGCCGGTTGTGGCGCGCGGAGGAGTGCGGGCGTGGCCAGGTAGATGGCACGGGTGGCCGGGCCATGGCCGGGCATGTGGCTCGGGGCGGCTTGGGTATGGCCGATCCCGTCCGGGCCATGTGCAAGGATGGCCGGGCCATAGCCGGATATTGGCCGGCTGGGTTGGCTCGATCATTGCCTTGAGCGTCTTCCTTTGGTTCCTTGGCTTCCATCTTCTGCTTCTCTCCTTGTGGCTGAACTCCTTGCTTGTTGGCCTCTTGTTCTTCCTTTGAGGTTGAAAACTCCGTCCTTCGGGATAATTCTTCAATCTTGATTTCTTTGTCAAGTACTTGCAATTCTTCTTTGGTGTAGCTCGTCTCTCCTTCATCTTGTGCGGCATTTCCACTCCATAAAGTGATTGCACTTACGTTCTCCTTTGGAGGTACCTTTGTTTGCGATGGGATCCTTTGTTGACCTTGTGTCTTGAGTTCACTCATGTCACTAGCCAATTGATTGATTTGTTTCCTCATCATCTCCATAGCTTCTCTAAATTGTTGCATCTCGATAGCTTGTGAAGACTGTTGAAAATTAGGCCTTTGATAATTCATTGGCCTTCCTTGATAGTTACCTTGGTTCCCATATTGTTGACTTGGTTGCTCGGCTCTCCAATAAGGTTCAGGGTTCCTTTGATATGCTCCTTGCATTCCAACAGCATTGACTTCTTGCGCGGTGTGTTCCAAAGAAGGGCATTTATCAGTGTAGTGTCCTTACTTACAAATACC
>AWUE01023735.1:0-15051 GCA_001974825.2 Corchorus olitorius
AACAAAGAATCATAAGAGCACTAAATTCAAAAGATCAACAAATAACAAGCATCTTTATTCTTAAGTAACCATAATTAAAGTAGTTCTAATCACTTACCATCCATCACATCCTATAACTACTTCTTTCCATAAGCTTATGTCTTCATCTTTATCTCCATTACTCAAATGAATGCATATCACATATACAAATCAAGGGTTTACGTGCCGGTTATAATAGATTTTTAAAGGGTAATTGTTTTTTTTTAGAAAATTGAGGTTACTAACCTCGAAGTGTTCATGATTTGGGGTTACTAACTCCCATTTTTGAGGCTACTAGCACTCTAGAAGGACTCCTTCTTTTTATTTTTTCAGATGGACAATATTTCTGCAATTACATGCCTCTTATCCTCTTTCCAAGGGTTACTAACTCCTTTTGTTAAAGAAAAGAGTGACAACAATGGATTAAAATTTTTTTATAAAGTATGCAGAAATACCTCTTCTCCTCTTGCATGAAAGCACTTCTTTTTGAAAAAGATTTTTTTTAACTACCCTTTTATATAAGTAGTCCCCCACACTTGTTCTTGACATATCCATAACATACTATCATAATCATAACTTCAATCAAGATTGAACACAAGTTCTAGAAATAGATAATCATAGAAAAGAATGAACAATATGCTTTTATCACAAACTTCAATTATACCTAATCTAAGAAATCAGATATCATGCTATAGATCAATCAATCAAAGAAAATATTCTTAAAAATTCTTAAGTATTAATCAATCATAACCAAATCAATCAATTAATATATACAAAATTTTCAAAATATTCGAAAAAATTATGGTATATTATGGTATATTTTAAGATTATGATGCATGCAAACTCTCTATTAACTAAACTCTCTCCCCCACACTGAAAAGACACATTGTCCTCAATGTGGAAACACATATGAAATTGACACAAACAATTATAGTATGCATGGTCATGTGATTTATTTAAATGCATGAAATAAAAACTAAACTAACAATTAATTCACATCAAAGAACAGGCAAGCAATCAAAGCAATAATCAAGGAAAAATAATGCAAGGAAAATTAAAGAGATAGAGTTAAAGAAAGCTTCTCTGTTTGCAGGCATAAGCTCCATCATTGCTTCTGAAACTGGACTCCTTTCGTATTCATCTTGCAATTGTCCAAATTAAGCTCCATTTGCTCTCCTTTAGTTCTTCATGTAAAATCATTGGGTTGCCTCCCAATAAGCGCCTTTCTTTAAGAGTCTTAGGCTAGACTGCCTTAAAGAAATTATTCAAGGGTGAAGGAACTATGGGTACATTCCTTCAACAATTCCACAATGATTTTGAGAGTATCATTGATGGCTTTGAGAACTTCAAGTTGAATTTTATCAAGACTTGAATTCATCAAAATTGATGTGGCGGCTTGGAATGGCGATGGCACGGGCATGGCCGATGATGGCACGGTGAATGGGCGGTAATGACTTCGTAGTGGCGCGGAAAATGCTGCGCTGGCCGGGCATGGCCGGGCACTTGACTTGACTGTGGCCGGTCCTAGCCGGGCATGTGGCTCGGATGAGGCTTGAGATGGCGGGCATGAGGCGCAGCTGAGGCTTGTGGTGCCGGGCATGGCCGGGCGTGATACTCGGATGGTGCGGAGGAAGGCAGGCTCGACCGGGCAGGCGGCGCGGATGGCCGGTTGTGGCGCGCGGAGGAGTCCGGGCGTGACCAGGTAGATGGCTCGAGTGGCCGGGCGATCGGCGCGGAGGATGGTACGGATGGCCGGGCCATGGCCGGGCATGTATCTCGGCGTGGCTCGGTTGTGGCTGGTCCTATCCGGGCCATAGCCGGGTATTGGCAAGCTGGGTTGGCTCGATCATTGCCTTGAGTGTCTTCCTCTGGTTCCTTGGCTTCCATCTTCTGCTTCTCTCCGTGTGGCTGAACTTCTTGCTTGTTGGCATCTTGCTCTTCCTTTGCTTTTCTTCTTTTAAAGCTAGGGGGTGCAATTGCTTTAGTCAAAGATTCCAACGCTTCATATGCAGCTTCTGGGGTTCTATCGAACAAAGGGATGTTGTCCACGCTATCCACAAGAATTTTGCCATCTAATCCTAATCCTTGATAGAAGTATGTAATCAAAAGCTGTTGTGATATGGCATGGTGAGGGCATGCTGCGCAGAGCTTCTTGAATCTATCCCAGGCTCGATAAAAAGGTTCAACTTTGCGTTGCTGAAAAGTTGCTATCCTTAGTCTTCCTTTGGAAATCTGGGCAGATGTCATCGATGAAGATTCTTTTCTGGCTCCCTTCTTGGAATCCTTCTTGTCGGCGGCAATCTCCTTGGCTTTTTCCATGGTGGTGGTGCCATCTCTTCTGGGCTTGTCTTCGATCTTGATTTCTTTGTCAGACACTTGCAATTCTTCTTTGGTGTAGCTCGGCTCTCCTTCATCTTTTGCGGCATTTCCACTCCATAAAGTGATTGCACTTACGTTCTCCTTCGGAGGTACCTTTGGTTGTGATGGGATCCTTTGTTGACCTTGTGTCTTGAGCTCGCTCATGTTACTAGCCAATTGACTTGATTTGTTTCCTCATCATCTCCATAGCTTCTCTCAATTGTTGCATCTCGATAGCTTGTGAAGATTGTTGGAATTTAGGCCTTTGATAATTCATTGGCCTTCCTTGATAGTTACCTTGGTTCCCATATTGTTGACTTGGTTGCTCGGCTATCCAATAAGGTTCAGGCTTCCTTTGATATGCTCCTTGCATTCCTACAGCATTGACTTCTTGCGCGGTGTGTTCCAAAGAAGGGCACTTATCAGTGTAGTGTCCTTGTTTACAAATACCACAAACCTTAGGCACACTTGAAAAATTCGCATTGAATAAATCAGTGAGCGCAGCGACTTGTTGATTTGTCTCTTGAAGTTGTTGCTCCAGTGAGGTGGAATGGGTAGAGACTTCATTGATTCTTCTTGTATCGCCTTGTCTTAAATAGTCTTATCGAGATCCGAATTGTTGAGTGTTGGCAGCCATGTTTTCCACTAAAGTCCAAGCATCGGTGGGAGTTTTGTCTATGAAAGCACCTCCACATGCAGAATCTATGGAAGATCTGTCAAACGGTAGTAATCCTTCGTAGAAGTATTGGATCAGCAACTGTTCAATGATTTGATGATTGGGGCAGCTCGCACATAGTGTCTTGAATCGTTCCCAATATTCGTGCAACGTTTCTCCATGGCGTTGCTTAATTCCGCAAATCTCTTTCATTATACTTGATACCTTGTGAGCAGGAAAGTACTTTTCCAAGAACAACTTCTTAAGGCTCGTCCAAGATGTGATTGAACCGGTTGGTAAGAGGTACAACCAATCTTTTGCACGATCCACAAGAGTGAACGGAAAGGTTCTTAGCTTGAATTGGTCTTCAGTGATACCTTGAATATTTGTTGATGTGCAGGCAATCTGGAAATCGGTTAGATGTCGGTGAGGATCTTCTCCAGACAGACCGTGAAACTTAGGTAAAATCTGAATAAATCCAGATTTAATCTCAAAATTTGCAGTCGTATCTCGGTATCGAATTGCTAAGCGCTGTGCATTGACGTTTGGTGCAGACAGCTCTCTCAAAGTTTTAGGTTCTTCTTCGTTTGCCATGTCTTGTGACGATGTTGAAGCAGCAGATCTAGGAGAAGTTGATTGAGAACTCGAATTGGATGACTCCTCTTCTTGTTGTCGATTTGATTTCTCCTTCCTTAGTGAAAATAGTGTTCTTTCTGGCTCTGGATCAAATTCAAAATCTTTTGTACCACTACTTCTTGTCTTTGGCATGCAGATTCCAAATAAAACTCAAAAACTTAAAAGAAAATTGTTAGTAGTAAAAGTTCTTAAACAAAATTAAAATTAAAGACAGAAAATAAAAGAAAATATATTTTTTTTAATAATAAAAACGCAAAAACAAGAAAAAATTTTTTTAATGACGCAGAATTTTTTTTTTTTTAATGACGCAAAATAATTTTTATTTTTTTAGAAAAAACGGAAAACAAAAATTAAAAACGGAAAAGAAGAGATTTTTTTTTCAGAAAAACCGCAGAAAACGGAAAACACAAATTTTTTTTTTTTTAGATCAAAAACGCAGACACTAAGAGAAAATTTGCGGGATTCGTCTTCAGATGAGTCTATTTTCCTTCCCCTGGCAAAAACCAGAAAAAGTTTCCTTCCCCGACAACGGCGCCAAAATTTAAAAATAAAATCCCAACAAACTCCTAACTAAGTAGATAGGGCAAGTAGGGGTCAATCACACAGAGAAGGGTGTAGATTTTATCCGAAGATTTAGTCCTTAAAATTTCTCAAAACAGAATACAGAAAACAGAGATTGACAGAAAGCAATTAAACAGAAAACAATTAAACTAGAAAACAAACCAAAGTAAATTAGATCTAAGTCTATAGCAGATAAGAAAGAAAACAATAATTAAGGATATACTTCTTCACCAATGGTAGAAAACAATCAAATTAATTATGGGTCCTTGGTTTAAAAGATAAATTCAATATTAAACTCATGATAATAAATGGTCTAGGGAAAACCCTAACATGCTATTTAGGTAAGATTTCTCGCAAGAGCTTAAATTACCCCTTTTTCCTCCTAACTCATTGATTAGCCGCAAAGCCTTAAAGATTTGCTAGGATTCAAAGCATTAAGTTTTATTAATTCTTTCACACATGCTTAATAAATAAAACCATACAACAACAAGATAAATCTGATAACTGACATGCAAACCCAATTAACCCGCCGTCAAGCGCAGCTAATTTGCTACATGCGATCAAACTCATGCGCAAGCCTTATTGTTTGGATCTAGCCAACAATCTCTCAAATTACCTCTTTACTGGCCACATAAATCAATAAAGATCAAGATTGTAGAATTATAACAGATTTTAGCATGCTATCTATCAAGAATAAAGTACCAAATTATAAGAACAGAAATCTCACCATATTTAATTGATTGAATTTACCAAAGGATCAGAAGTATTAAGAATTTAGCTACTCATGGATTCGGGAAAATCCATGAGCGGCACAAGAGTACTTACAGGACCTTGGAGGGGCGAAATCTCCTTGCTAAAAACCTAGGTATGCCGCACCTCCCTATGGCTATAGGGGGTGGCGGCACCCTTGCCTAAAAACTAAGAAAACTAGAAGAAAAGAAAATATTTATGTGAAAATATTTGGGTGTGTAAAGGTGTGTGATTTGTGATACAGGAGGTGGCTATTTATAGTGGAAATAACCCTAAGAATGCCAATCCTAACTTGGAAAGGAGTCTAGGCCGGTTTTAGGGTCTAACTTGGAGTCCAAGTTGGATTAAAAGTCATCCTAGAGTAGAATCCAAGTTACAATAAGATCCTGAAATTTTGCTGAATTCGTGCAGAAACTTTAACGGCATTTTCGGACTTGAAAGCGGCAAAACTGGGTCTTGGACTTCAAAGGAAAGTTGTAGATCTCGGAGTCAGCTTTCCAACGAGTACTCATGGGCTTCAAACGGAGGTCTGAGCAGAAAGTTATGAATTTTCTACCAAAGTTTGAGGGCTTTTTCATAACTTGTCTTCAATTAAAACTCCAATTCTTCAATTCTTCCTCTTGAAATAAATCTCCAATGGTCTTCAAGTCTTCAATTTATCTTCAAATGGTCTTCAAACACGAACTTCGCATCTCCAAATCTATGCTCAAAATTGCTTTGCTTAAATCTGTGTAAAAAGTCATCAAAATATCTACAAAAATAGTGAAAAATAACAATTTCTCATTTTCAAATCACTTAAAGACTAAAAATACAAATATTAATAAAATAACATATAATTAAGCATAAATGGGTCTAAAAACATAGTAAAATAGCTATAAAAATAGGGTCTTTTTTGACTCAATCAGACCCCCTTTCCAAATCAAGATTAGCTTAATTGGAAATCAAGATTTAAGGTCCAATATATTCAAATAACTCTTAAACATCATAATTACCACAGATAAACAAATTTCATTTCATATGTCTAAAAAATTCAACTTGCAAACATAATCTTTATCAAAAGCTCCTATTTCAAGCATCTTCAACCCTAGATCTCACATTCTAACACAAAGGCAATTCAATCAAAGAATCATGAAGCTTGATTAACATAGAGATCAATTTCAAGTTGATTTAAACATAAAAAATCCAAGCTTTGACATTTACACTTAAATTAACCGAACAGACACAACCTTTGAACCCTAAATATCAAAAAATCATGCGTTTACAAATCGAAATAGCAAACATATCAAACGACATCCACCAATCAAATTAAAATCCAAAAGAGATTATTAGACCTAAGTTCTAATTGTCTTTTAGTCCCTTCATTATTTGTGAGGCCTGAGATTGCTTGGCTTTTTGTCATTCCTATTTTGTTGCATTGCCTTGTCAATTATTGCTATTGGTTATATTTTTTGCCTGATTTGCATTCCGGGTTCCACCAACATTTCTTGGGCCTTCCTTGATTAAATGTCCCTACTGTGCACTGTTTAAACTGCCCTGTTGTTATATAATCTCTGCTTTCTTGCTTGAGCTTGCTGCGATCCAGACCTTATCTCACTTTACTCCATGAGCTGCACTTTTAAATGCTTGTCCTCTGTTTGCAACTGTTTTGTTGCTCTTGGTATGCATCATGTTCCTTTGTGTTGGTTCTTTTTTTGTGTCTATTACTAACATACTTGTTCTTGCTTCCATGGCCTTGTTGACATCTCAAGGCTGAGAGTGGATCTCACACCTTGTGTTCAACTTGGCCAATAGTAACTTTTCCCCAAGCACATATGCTTTTTGCTCCTTTGGTGTGTGCACTAATCAATAGTGCACAGGCCTTTGGGTCATGGGGGCACATTTTACATTTCTTTTTGTTCTTTGTGCTTGATCCTGCAGGTGGTGCATTCAAAGTTCATGTTTCTGGAAGATAAGAGCTAGAATCAAGAAAGCACCTCAAATGGGCCTAGTAATGCAGCAATGTACTTTGTTATTTTCTTCTTGTAACATGGGATGTACAAATTTCTAAATTTCCTACAATGTAAATAGAGCAAAGTAATAATGAAATTCCTTTTTTGATATTCAATAATTTTTTTTTATCTTTTGAATGCAATCAAATATATGTATGCAATGCCAAAACCCAAAATAATGCATGAGGCTTAACCAAACTACTAATTGGGACCCTCAAGGAATATGCAAATGTAATCTCAAAAATGGACTATACTAATATGCAAGGTGCAACTAATAAAAGCATTTTATCTTTTCCTTTTCACCAATCAACAACTACTACTAATTTGACAGAGGATTGCTAAATGGACTACACTAGTAGGTGACCATAATGCTTCTTATGTGAATTAAAAGATAAAATTGATTTAAAAACTAAATGAAGCTAAGCCCTAAGATGCATAAAAATGCTAAAAGTGCCCATCCTAAAAATTTTTATTCTTTAATTAGCTATTCTAACTTAAAAATGTACTTGAAGTGACCAAAATGCCCCTGGACGCGCAAATGACCAAATGCCCCTGGACATGCAAATGACCAAAATAAGAAGTAAATTGATTTAAATTAAAGGATACAAGACAAGATGGGTGTCTACATGATCGGTCGTCAGCAATCATAAAAATAATCCCCACAAAATCCTAACTAAAGTAGATAGGGTAAGTAGGGGTCGATCCCACAGAGAAGGTTGATAGACTTTATCCGAAAATACAATCCTTAAAATCTAACAAAAACAATATAAGAAAGCAGAGGTTGAAAGAAAATAATTAAAAAGAAAACAATTATACTAGAAACAAAACAAAGTAAATTAAATCTAGTTCTATGGCAAATAAGAAAGAAAACAATAATTAAAAAGCATACTTCTTTTCCAATGGTAGAAAACAATCAAATTGAATATGGGTCCTTGATTTAAAAGATCAATTTAATATTAAATCCGTGATGATAACTGGTCTAGGAAAATCCTAACATGCTATTTCGGTAAGATTACCGGTTAAAGCTTAAATTACCCCTTTTATTACTTAACAAATCAATTATCGGTTAAAGCTTAAAGATTTACCAAGCAACAAAGCATTAAGATCAACTATTTAATTAGTTCTTTCACACATGCTTAACAAGTAAAACCATACAACAACCAGATAAGATCCGATCACTGGCATGAAAAACCCATAGAGCGCCTACTAAACGTCATCAATGTGCTACCACACAATCAGACTCGAGGGGTAACTATTCCGCCTGATTTAGCAATCGATCTCTCAAATTATCAATTTATCGGCCGCATAAATCAATAAAAATCAAGGTCATGAAATAAAACAGAGTTTAACATGCTATCTATCAAAAATAAAAAACTAAATTAGAAGAACATAAATCTCACCATATCAATTGATTGAATTCACCAAAGGATCAGAAGTATTAAGAATTTAGCTACTCATGGATTTAGGAAAATACTTACAGAACTAGAAGGGGCGAAATCTCCTTGCAAAACAACCAAGGTATGTCGCACCTCTCTATGGCTAGAGAGGGTGGCGGAACCCTTGCCTAAAAACTAGAAGAAAAACTAGAAGAATAAACCTAAAAGTAATTGGTATGTGAAGGTATGTGATTTGTGTTACAGGAGGTGGCTATTTATAGTGGAAATAACCCTAGGTAATCCAATTCTAAGTAGGAAAGGAGTCTAGGACGTTTTAGGGTCTAACTTAGATTCTAAGTTAGATTAAAAGTCATCCTAGAACCAAAATCCTAGTCAAAATAGGATCCTGGAAAATCCTGAATTCGTGCAGGGACTTCGACGGCATTTATGGGATTGGAAAAGGCAGAACTGGGTCTTGGACTTCAAAGGAAAGTTGTAGATCTCGGAGTTAGCTTTCCAACGAGTACTCATTAGCTTCAAGCGGAGGTCTGAGTAGAAAGTTATGATTTTTCTACCAAAATTGCTCTGAATCCTAATCATGTTTGGACTAGAAGCGGGAATTGGATATTTCATTGGATATAGGAGACATTAATTGGGATTTCAACTCCAATTATGGGTTTATATGGGCTGAGTATTTTCCCATATAAAATATCCAAAATTCCTTAACTTAAAGGCTTATCCATGGCTTGTCTTCAATTAAGGCTCCAATCTTCAATTCTTGCTCTTGAAATAATTCTTCAAAAATCTTCAAGTCTCGAATTTATCTTCAAATAGTCTTCAAACACGAACTTCGAATCTTCCAAATCTATGCTCAAAATTGCTTTGCTCAAATCTGTGTAAAAAGTCATCAAAATTGCTCCAAAAATAGTGAAAAATAACAAATTCTCAATTTCACATCACTTAAGGACTCAAAACACAAATATTAACAAAATAGCATATATTTAAGCATAAATGGGTCCAAAAACATAATAAAATAGCCATAAAAATAGGGTCTTTTTTAGCTTGATCACTACACTATGAGATGGCACAAAATAGAGAGCATAATATTGCCCCTGAAGAGGCACATAGATTTATGAGCATATTGCCCTGTAGTGACACAAACCCATGAAAAGATCACCGACCCTAAGAATACTAGATTTTCCATTGCTATGATCGGAATGAGATAATCATCGATGTATTCGTTCGATCTCTAAATTGCTCATGAAATTATGAACGATGATAATCAACATCTGTTTATAACTGTATGTCATCAAAGGCAATATTGGCTTAAATAAGAGGAAGTAATCAAGGTTGAATTGACTTCCCTTGCCAAAGAATGATGTCATTGGACTCAAACCCGTTCGATTCAAATGGGTATGTGTTTGGAAATGAAATGATGAAATAAGGTCGTGAGGTATAAAACCCGACCTTTAGCCCAAGGGTTCACTTAGAATACTGGGGTTGATTATAATGTATTTACATGTGATGAATACAATTTCATTTCCTTATAAAGTTGGAAACATGTTATATGAATATTGTGATGACATACTTATGTTTCAGAGGATATAATATGCCTGAAGCATACACTTCCGATATTTATATTCCCGAGAAATTTAAAATGCCTGAAGCATACACTCCCTGCAACTTATTCTCAAAAGTTTCAAAAAATCTTTATATGGATTGAAGCAACCCGACCACATGTGGTATCAACGCTTAAGCGTGTACTTGATTAAGATAGTGTATAGAAAGGACCCCATTGACCTATGTGTGCTTATTAAGAAATTGAAAACTGAATTTGCTATAGTAGCAGTTTATGTCGACGATACAATTTGAAACTCCTGAAGGGTTATCCTAAACTGCTAACTATTTGAAAAAGGAGTTTTAGGATTTGGGTAAAACCAAATTATGGCTTGATCTAGAGCTTGAGCACAAAGCAAATGATATACTTTAAGCACCCCTATGGTTATAAGTTATAAGGTCCATTGATCCCAAATGGACATGTTTCATCCTGAACAAACCGATGAGGATATGCTTGGTACTGAAGTGCCATACCTCAATGTTGGGGGGATTAATGTATTTGAGACAATACATGCGACCTAAAATCGCATTTGCCATAAATTTGTTGGCACATTTCAGTTATTAGCCAACTTAGAGATATTGTTAAGTATATTTTATGTCATCTCCGTTGTACCATAGTTTTGGGGTCATTTTAAGAAAACTACTAATTTTGGTTTATTAGGATATACTAATGCAGAGTATCAGTCTGATCCACGTAAAGCTCGCTCTCAAACCGGTTATATGTTTTGCTATAACTATACAATCATTTCTTGACGTTCTACTAAGCAAAGGCTAGTAGCTATATCTTCCAACCACTCTGAGAATATCTCCCTCTATGAGACCTGAAGAGATTGTGTTTGGTTAAGATTTTGTTATAGCGCATATTCAAAGGACTTGTGTATTGAAACCTGTTACAAACTCTCTCATGATAATTTTTTATGATAATGTTGGTTGTATTGCACAAATCAAGGGAGAATATATTAAGGTGATTAGACCAAGAACGTCTCGCCAAACTTTATACTCATGAACTCCAAGAAAGTCGACAAGTTGATGTTAAATAGATCCGCTCCGCCAACAACTTTGCAAATTTATTTACCAAATTGTTGCCAACATCAACATTTGAGAAATTACTTTATGAATTTGTTATATGTGGCGAGCTAGTAAAATGCAAGGTTGAATTCCCAAGAAATGGAAATGTTTTTATACCGTGGAATTGATTGTTTGTTTTAATGCAGGGGGAGCGATTATGAGTTTAAAGTGTGTTGCACTCTTTTTCCCTTTTGTTCGGTTTTGTCCTACTGGGTTTTCCGACCTAAGGTTTTTAATGAGGCAGCAATAGCACATTAAATTAATATTGTCTTTAAGACAAATTAGAGGGACAATGTTGCACTCTTTTTCCCTTATGTCCGAATTTTGTCCCATTGGGTTTTTCCGACTTAAGGTTTTTAATGAGGCAGCAAATATATGCCCAATTAGACCGTTAAAGTGGTGTTCAGTCCAAGGGGGAGTGCTATGAAACAGTGGACTTACCACACCATATCAAGGTCCATATTATCTACTAGATTTTATCCTATATAATATCTAAATAGATTTGACGAGATACTGAGAGAATATTCCAGAGAATATTATCAACGTAAGATATCATCAGAAGATATCAACTGAAGATTATCTAGAGATTATTTGAAGATTTAAGTAGATTACATTTTTATATTATTTGATTATGTAATCTAGATTTGATTTAGATTTTATCTCTTCAGATGATCTTGTCCATTGTAACTTTCAGTTATAAATAGGCTAGTTAAGTTCAGTTGTAAACACACCTCATTTCTATATTCGATTCTCTCTGGAGTAAAAAGAAATTCACTCTCATTTTCTCTCTATAGTTCTTCGCGTTCTTATTAGTTTTATATCAAATTAAAAATTATTATTTATTCATTATGCAAAAAAAATTACTAGTTGTAAATTTATTATAAATTATTCATATAACAGATTTAATTTTAATTTTAGTGGTTATTCATATAATTATTGTTCATATAATGAAGTTTAGTAAATTTAATCATATTTTATAATAGGTAGAATTATAACAATAATATAAATTTTATTAAATACATGATAATTTAGAATAGGTAATTATAATAGCAGAGATTTTATTTGATAAAAGATATTTTTTGTTTATAATATTCACGAGTCATTTTTGTTAATAACTTCTTGGGTGATTCAGTTTTGGGTCATCCGGGTCTCAGGTCACGGGTTATTTAGGTCTCGGGTCATTTGGATTACAAGTCACTCGGACTTCGGGTCATTTGAATTACGAGTGTCAGGTTGAGCGAGTTTGAATCGTTTACTTTTTTTTTTTTACTAATATTGGATTGTGCGAGTTTGATTTCAGACGGGTTGAACAAATTATCTAATTCAGGTAAGATTTTGATAGCTCTAGGATCAATGATACTCTTAAAATGAAGATAACACAACAAGACAAATTTGCGCACGTAAACCATTAATCTTTGTTGGAAAAACATGATATATGGAGCATAGCAATCGAAACATGGATTAAAATAATTAATCATGTTAATCTAATAATTTGCGGAAGCTAAAAGAAATCAAATCAGGATCTTGATGGGTCGATTATGATGTATGTTGATCTTCGATACTCGTGGTGGACTTCTACTACAGAGATGAGCAGAAGCCTCACTCTTTACAGTGCAAAAACCTTTTTCTTAGCAATGGAGGGAGAAAACTTTTCTGTGGGGAAAGCTCTCAACTTTCTCATGGAAAAAGGGAAGTAAAAAACGAACGTAGTTTTTCTCCTTTTATATTAGAGAGGTTGTATTCCAGTTGAATACTACTGAATAATTTCTGACTTAATTCTCAAGGAATTTTATCAAGAAATTATTTCTTATTATCCTTGTTAATTTAATCCAGATTAATTTACCAAGATAATTACCTTTGTAGGGCTGGACCATCATAAGTCAAAGCTAAAATGTCCAACAATCTTTATCCATCTTTATTCTTTTAAGAAATTGTGATTTTTCTCCTTTATTAATTTGATCCCTTGTTTGGGTGTGAATTAATTAGAGAATAAACATAGGATATTATCTAAATTTGTGCATATGATTTTCACTTTTCTACTCAATTATATGAGTAGGACAAGTTTGTAGTTGTTGTGCCAAAAATCTCTTGGGGAGTTTTCGCGTTAAAAACTTTATGACAGCATAGGGGTGTGCCAGTCAATTTGCTGAAATTGACAAAGAGGTTGTAGAAACTGGATGTGGTGCGCGGAGCAGCAGATTAAAAGATCAGAGTGATTTGTGGGGACTGGATCAAAGTCACACCGGAGCATTTAAATTATTGGATCCACAACAACATGTCTTCCTAAAATGGCGTTTGCAAGATCTCCTTAATTGGATTTGAAAGAAAAATAACAACGGATTGTTATTACTTAGAGAAAAACACGTGTACAGTGTTTGATCGAGCCAAAAACAACCCTATTTTTATGGCTATTCTACTATGTTTTTGGATCTATTTATGCTTAAATATATGTTATTTTGTTAATATTTGTGTTTTGAGTCTTTATGAGATGTGAAATTGAGAATTTGTTAATTTTCACTACTTTTGGAGCTATTTTAATGACTTTTTACACATATATGAGCAAAGTAATTTGAGTATGGATTTGGAGATTCGAAAATCGTGTTTGAAGACTTATTGAAGTTAATTTGAAGATTTGAAGATCATTGAAGAATTATTTCAAGAAGCAAGAATTGAAGATTGGAGCTTTAATTGCGAATGATTGAAGACAAGTCATGATGAAGCCCGGAAGCTAAGGAATTTTGGATATTTTATATGGGATAATACTTAGCCCATATAAGCCCACAATTGGAATTAAGCACCCATTTTTTGCCACCTATGTCCAAGGAAATATCCAATTCCCGCATATTCCCGCTTCTAGTCCTAACAGGATTAGGATTCAGCGCAGTCTCGGTAGAAAAATCATAACTTTCTGCTCAGATGTCCGTTTTAGACCCGTGAGTAGGCGTTAGAAAGCTAACTCCGAGATCTACAACTTTCCTTTGAAGTTCAAGACCAAATTCTGCCATGTTCAAGCCCAAAAACGCCATCAAAGTTCCTGCACGAATCCAGAATTTTCCAGGATCCTATTTTGACTTGGATTCTACTCTAGGAAGACATTTAATCCAACTTGGAGACCAAGTCAGCCCCAAAAACGTCCTAGAGTCCTATCCTAATTAGAATTGGAGTCTTTAGGGTTATTTTCACTATAAATAGCCACCTTAGGTCTAGGTTTTTATGTATGTAGATCTAGAGATTATATTTTGAAGAATTGTTGAAGATTTGGAGGAGAAAGCCCTTGGAGCCGCCGCCACCCTCTTCTTCCCATCCATAGATAAGTTTTCTTCTTCTTTTCTTTGGATGATCACTCAATTCATGAGTGAGTAATCCTTTTCTTTTCCCCCAATGTAGAATTTAATTGATCTCTTGACTTATATCATGGTGAGATTTTGTGCTTTTATATGAAAATTGTTAGGGTATTTCTTAAATCTCTGTTTTAATTTTATGTTACTTGTTTTGATGGATTGTAGTCGACACTATCTTGATAAATTAAGTCAACATTAGCTAAATTGAGTTTAGAACTAGTACTTCAGATTTAATTGTTTGTAGCAATTCGAGGAGAACTAATACTTCCTTCCAAGAGATTTAAGAATCAATGGGTAAATTATTGCTTGTTGTGCTTGTTCATAAATTACTAGTTCTTAATGCTTTGTTCTTAACAAATCTCTAAGCCAGAATAAGGAAATTGGTTGTTATGAATAAAAGGAATAAACTAAGCTGGAAAAGAGACCTTTTATCTAATTTGGTAATTTCGGATTTAATTCCAAACAAGCTATCCAATGTTCTCATAATTTTTAGATATCAATGATCCACGTTATTTTTGTCAAGAGGGATATTAATTCTATGTTGGAGGGTTTTCTTTATTATTTCTCAATTTATTCAGTGCTTTCTGATTGATTGTTTTCTTTAATTCTCTTTATTGCTTTCTTAGTTAATTTTAATTGTTAGTTTGCTTTGATTTAACTCTACTATAAAAATTCTCTCTTAT
>AWUE01023736.1:0-18964 GCA_001974825.2 Corchorus olitorius
TAGTGAATTATAGCCTACACAAATAACACTCCCCAAACGGGCGAGCATTCAATTCGCATTCATAATTTCCTAGTGAGTTCCAGATATCTTTCGATAACCCCTTCCATTCACTAGTTGCTACCATGTGAAACCAAACCAAACGGTATAGAATTCCAACTAGCAATAGATTTATAACCCTAATTAATAAGTTGGCCACCAAATCAATTAGAATCATAAAAACATAAGAATAAATCTGAAATCATAAAATACCAAGATAAATAATCAGGTTAAGAACATAAATCTCACAAATCAACCTAAAAATCTAAGCATGGAATTAGAAATAAGAAAATTAGCTACTCATGATATTGAGAATAAAAACACAATTATCAATTGAATTAATAAAACCCAAACACATGAGAGGAAGAAATAAAACCAATTTTCTTGAGTCTTCAATTGAAGAGGAAGAAGAAATTGTTGCAAAAGAAGAGCCAAAAGCTGCGCCACCCAAGTCTCCCAAAAAGGAGTAGAGAAAAGGGTTGCTGCGATTTACAACTATGGTGCCTTTAAATAGGGCTTCCAATCTCCTATTCCTACCTAACTAAGGAAAAAATAAAAATAAAATAATAATATAAATCCAAATACAAAAAGGACTAGTGTAGTTTTGACCCAGTCAACCCAACAATGGTAGGAAATAATCCAAAAGAGAATAAGGAACAAAGCCCAATGAAAATAGGATTTCTTTGTCGAAATTCAAATTCTGTCAGGAGCCTCCCCGTGCGCGGCAAGGGACCTCCCCGCTCTCGGGTAGCCTCAGGGAATTTATTTACTTCCAGGAGCTTGACAGGTTCGGTAAGGGGCCTCCCCACTCTCAGGGAGCACCAGGAACTCCAAATCCTAAGTTCCGAAAAGCTTCTTCGAATTCTTCACGAAATCACTTTGAATTGTCCTATTTCATCATTAGCATCTTCAAAAGTACCTTTAAGACAAAAACAAAGCAATTAGGTAGAAATGAAACAAGATAGGAATTAAAATTATACAAATTAAGCATAGAAAACTAAGTAAAATAAATGCCTATCAACTAACATTAAGCCTGAGGGTTTAGTTGAGAATGTTTTAGTGCAGATTGGACATTTTGTTTTTCCTGCAGATTTCTATATCTTGAAGATGAGTGAAGATGATCATCATCTACCTCATTTGCCGTTGCTGCTAGGAAGGCCCTTTCTGACCACAACCAGAACAAAATATGAAGTCCACGATGGAGCACTCAGCATGGAATTTGATGGGGAAACCATTGAATTCAATCTATGAAGCCATGAAATCCCCTGCTGAGATTCATTCTATCTGTGCGATTGATGCAATTGAAGTTTGTTCTGAACAAGTTCAATCACTTCACCATGAAGATGAACTTGAATTGGTCCTTACGAAAAGCTTAGATGAAGAAGAAATCAAGGAAGCAGAAATCCTAACGCCTGAAGATGTAGCAGAAACCATCAAAGATTTGGAGACACTACTAGTTGTTGAAGAAAAAGCATCAGTTTCCTATATCAGCTTGGAGCCAACACCCACGCCTCTGCCATCCATTATTCAACCACCAGAAGTCAAGCTGAAACCACTTCCTAAAGGCCTGAAGCATGTTTTCCTTAGAGACAAAGAGACCCTGCCTGTTGTTATTTCAAGTAAATTAAATATTTACTTGGAGCTGGTCTCATTTATGCTATATCAGATAGTAAATGGTTCAGCCCTGTCCAAGTAGTTCCAAAGAAATCTGGATTCACCGTCGTAGAAAACAAGGATGGAGAGCTAGTTCCTCAAAAACTGCAGAATGGATGGAGAGTATGCATCGACTATAGAAAGCTGAACTCTACTACGAGGAAGGACCACTTTCCACTACCATTCATTGATGCTATCCACAAGAATTTGATCATCAACTATTAATTTTTGATAGAAATATTCGATCAAAATTCCTTGAGGTATGGCATGTTGAGGACAATCGGCGCAAAGTTTCTTGAATCTCTCCCAAGCTAGGTAGAAATTCTCATCCTTGCGTTGTCGAAAACTTGTAATCCTTTGTCTCCCCTTTGCAATTTGCTCTCTTGTCATGGTTGAAGATGCTTCACCTAACTCTTTCTTTACCCACTTTTCCACAACACAAACAAAATCATTAATTTTCAAAGATAAATTAGATGAAATTTTAGGATGAAAAACATCACCATCAAACTCCATTGTCAATGAACCATCGAAAACATCGATCTTCGTGTGAGAGGTACTTAGGAAAGGTCTTCCTAATAAGAGAGGTCATTGATCCTTTGAAATTTCTCCTTCCATTTCCATGATAAAAATGTCAATAGGAAAAATTAAATGTTTCACTTTAATTAAAATATTCTCTAGCACACCTTTGGGATGTACCAAAGATCCATCAGCCAATTGAAGAACAACATCAATGTATTTTAAAGGACCAATATTTAAAGTTTGATATAAAGAATAAGGCATGACACTTAAAGATGCTCCTAAGTCAAGCATAGCATTTTCAATGATATTATTTCCAATTGAACATGTAATTGAAAACATACATGGATCCTTGGATTTAGGAGGTAAATGTTTTTGCAAAACAGCAGAAACTGTTGCTCCAACATTCAACTTACCTTGTAACCTCTTCTTGTTTGTACACAATTGCTTAAGAAGCTTTGCATACCTTGGCACTTGTTGAATTGCATCAAGAAGTAGGATGTTGACCTCGACCTTTCGAAAAATTTCCAAGATGTCTTGATCATCATCTTCTTTCTCTGATTTCTTCAATTTCATTGGAAAAGGCTCATTCTTTGAATCCAATTTGGGCTTCACAGCAAAAGTTTCCTTGGCTTCATCATCAATCTCGACTTCTTTCACTAGCACATGCAATTCATCTTCGTTCTTGCTTGTCCCTTCATCCATTGTGGGCTTAGTTGGATATGATTCTTCCAACTTTTTTCCACTTCTCAAGGTAATAGCGTTCACATTTTCCTTAGGAGGCACTTTTGGTTGAGATGGGATCTTGTTTTGGCTTTGTGCTTTGAGCTCACTCACATCACTTTCCAATTAACCTATTTGCTTCTTTATGATCTCCATGGTTTCTTTCATTTGTTGCATTCCTTCAAAATAATGTGAGGATGGCTGAAAATTAGGCCTTGGATAGTTGTTTGGCCTTGCTTGGTAAGTACCTTGGTTCCCATAAGAATTGTAGCTTCTTGGAAATGGCTCTTGCTTCCTTTGAAATCCCTCTTGCATTCCTAAAGCATTGACTTCTTCAACATCATCTTCGAGCAAACTAGGGCACCTATTTGTTGATGTCCTAATGAACAAATTCCACAAACCTTTGGCAGACTTGAAAAGTTCGATTTGAACAAATCAGTTATCAAAGCAATTTGTTGATTTGTCTCTTCAACACGTTGCTCCAATGTAGAGGAATGGGTAGAGACTTCATTGATCTTTTTGATATTTCTATCTCTTTGTGCACAACTCTCGCAAGTACCAAATTGTTGTGTGTTTGTAGCCATGTTCTCGATCAAAGTCCAAGCATTGGTGGGAGTTTTGTCGACGAAAGCCCCTCCACTTGTAGAGTCTGTAGAAGATCTATCAAATGGGAGTAAACCTTCATAGAAGTACTGAATTAGCAATTCTTCCGGGATCTGATGATTTGGATAACTTGAGCACAATCTCTTGAAACGTTCCCAAAACTCGTACATTGTCTCGCCTTGGGATTGCTTAATTCCACTTATCTCCTTTCTTATGCTTGATACTTTATGAGCAGGAAAGAATTTCTCCAAAAACAACTTCTTAAGGCTCGTCCAAGAAGTGATTGAACCACTAGGCATGTAGTACAACCAATCCTTTGCACGATCCATAAGGGTAAAAGGAAAAGTTCTAAGTTTACCTTGCATCTTCACTGATGAACAAACAATTTGAAAATCAGTGAGATGTCGATGTGGATCTTCTCCAGGCATACCATGGAATTTTGGCAATAACTGAATGAATCCAGACTTGATCTCAAAATTTTCTTCATTGGTTGGATATTGAATTGCTAAGCGCTGAGTAGCCACGTTTAGGGCAGCAAGTTCACTCAAAGTCCTAGCATCATTGTCTCTTTCGGCCATGTTTTCTCTTGGGGGTTGTGGTTCCAAAGTTGAAGAAGAAGTGGTGGAACATGGAGAGCTAGCTTGAGAACTTGGTGTTGATGAATCTCCCCCTTGCTCTTGTAGACACCCCTTTTGTCTTGTATCCTTTAGTTCAAATCAATTTACTTCCTATTTTGGTCATTTGCATGTCCAGGGGCATTTTGGTCAATTGTATGTCCAGGGGCATTTTGGTCATTTGCACATCCAGGGGCATTTTGGTCACTTCAAGTACCTTTTTTAAGTTAGAATAGCTAATTAAGGAATCAAAATTTTAGGATGGGTACTTTTAGCATTTTTATGCATTTTAGGGTTTCGCTTCATTTAGTAGTGTCACATTTTAGTTTTTAAATCAATTTTATCTTTTAATTCACATAGGAAGCATCATGGTCACACACTAGTGGGGTTTATTTAGCAATCCTCCATTCAATTAGTGGTAGTTATCATTTGTAGGAAAAAGAGAAGCTTTTTATTAGTTACACTTGGCATGTTAGCATAGTCCATTTTAGAAACTATATTTGCATGTTCCATGTTAGCTTGCATTTAGTAGTTTGGTTATCCAAATATTCATTATGTTTTTTCTTTGATTTCAGCATTGCATACATGTATAGGATTGCATCTATAAAAAAAAAAAAGTGGAAAGTGAAAATCACAAAAGGCATAAATTTTATTACTGTTGCTTGGGCTCATACATTATAAGAATATGGAAATTTATACATCCCATGTTACATTGCTGCTCTTGTTCAGGCCATTAGGGAAGCTCAACAGCCCCGAACCCTCCAAGGAGATCTCTATTACTGCCAATGTACCACAGAAAGAGATTGGCAACTACATAAAGATACTGGGAAAAGCTCTAAAGTTGAGTCAGCCTATTAATAGTAATTCTATATCAGTTCACATGCCGAGATTTTGCACACTCCTTCAGCTCAACAAATCTGCACAGGAACTGGCAACTCATATTGGAAAAGTCGTGATCAACAAATGCTTTTGCACTCGTCGGAATCCAATTAGCATCTCTGCAGCTGCTATTTATCTGTCATGCCAATTAGAAGACAAACACAAGACGCGGGATGAGATTTGTAAGGTGACAGGACTCACAGAGGTCACCCTCAGAAAAGTCTACAAGGAAGTTTTAGAGAATTGGAAAGATCTACTTCCATCTAACTTTACACCGACTGTCCCTTTGGAGAAAGCATTTCCCACAACTACAATTGCCATTGGCAGATCCTCAGTGCCTAGAGTTGATCCACCAATTGACATGACATCTTCATTCGACATAGATAAGCAACAAGACTCCAAGGCAAAGAAATCCAATGAAATGGCGGAACCGGGCCATCAAGCTATAGGCAAAGGTGATACTGAAACCAATGGCAATCCTTCTGGAGTCCATATTGCCATGTTAAAACAGCCACAACAATACAGGCAGCCCTGGCTCCAATTTTGTCCGCTCGGTGTTAGGCCACCAGGAGATAAAACCCAACAACTTCCATCCGAGGAGACATGAACGAGGCACAACCAAGCTGTTGAATTTTGATTGACTTCACTGTCATGTTGCTCCAATAATTGGTCCACCCTTCACACGAATAAGCTGCAAGGAGCGAAATTAGCCTCATGAGATGAAAATAACAAATGACACACTCGAGAAATTTTCAATTTTAGATTCAACCTCAGTAAGAAAGTTAAGAGAAGAAAATTACTGACTAGCTCACCCTTATGCCAGCTCACGAGCTCAACCTCCATTCCCTTCCAACGGACTCTGCAAGAAGACAAAAAAAAAAAAAAAAGAGGGTTGTTACAGGGAAGGAGATAGCTGGCAAAGGAGAGAAGGAATTGGTTAGAGGGGAGGGGATAAGAACGTGGAAGAAAAAACATATTGCTCTCTCTCTCTCTCTCTCTAAGAAGAAAAATCAATACCTCCTGCTCTCAAGAGAAAAAAGAAAAGGATCCACTAAGAAAAAGGGACACAGTTTCTCTGAATCGAGTCTCCATTTTTTCTTTTCTTTTCAAAAAACACACCCATTCAAACGACACCCACACCGATTCAAACCATACACGCACAAAAAAAAAAAACTCTCGGTTCCACCCAAAGAAAAAGAAAGATACAGAAAAGCTAGGTTTTTTAAACCAAGAAAAACTTACCTCAAATTAAACCGAGGGATGGATAGAGGAAAATGGATGAAGCGAAACCTCAAAGTTTGAGGTCGTTCCTAAGGTGAACTTGTCGAGATTCAAGCATTAAAAGTTGGTTCACCGCAAAACCTTTCAAAGCTCGAAGCTTTCAACCCATTGGAGGTCAGGGCAAGATCGAGGTGGAGGAGTGGAACCAACAGAGCCATGGAGGTTGTTGGTTCGTGAATTGGCTTAAAGGAGGAAGGGCAGCTAGGGTTTCGGTTTGGGAAGAGAAGAGTCGTGGAAGAAGAAGAAGAAAGGAAGCCAACGATTTAAGCTTACAATCCTCCTAAACGACGCCGTTTTAGGTGAGTCTTCTTGTAATTCATTCAATTTTATCCGCCTCCTTCTCCATTCTTGCTATTTGGGGGCTTACTGTGTTTGATTGCTGCAATTTGGGACTTATCATGTTTAATTGTTGCAATTTGAGACTTGATTGTGTGTGATTGCTCTAATTGGAACTTGTTTAAGCTTTTTTTTCTTATAAAGGTGCTAAATTTAAAGCTTTTCTTTGATTAAATGGCCTCTTCCATGTCATAGATGAATAAAGATCCTAGCTTTTAGTTTCTAAGATTAAATCTTGAATACTTTGTTAAATAAATTTGTCTTTGTGTTGGATTAGAAGTTGAGTTTAAGTTATTTGGCCATGAATTGTTTAAGATTAGGTCCTTTAGCCTAAAAATTGGATTTGATTGGTTGATGTTATTTGATATGTTTGCAATTTCGATTTGGAAATGCATGATTTTTGCGTATTTATGGTTTAAAGGTTGTGTCTTTTGATTAATGTAAGTGTGTAATGTCAAAGCTTGGATTTTTATGTTTAAATCTACTTGAAATTGATCTTTATGTTAATCAAGCTTCATAAATCTTTGATTGAATTGCCTTTGTGTTGGAATGTGAGATTTATGGTTGAAGATGCTTGTTTGCTCAATTTAAAAATGGGAATTTAATTAATGAAGCAATTTTGATTTGAAATTGGGAGCTTTTGATAAAGATTTTGTTTGCAAGTTGAATTTTTGGACACATTAAATGAGATTTGTTTATTTGTGCTAATTAAGGTGTTTAAAGAGCTAATTGAATATTGGACCCTAAATCTTGATTTCCAATTAAACTAATCTTGATTTGGAAATGGGGTCTTAACTTAAAGTGAAGATTTTCTCAAATTGAAATTAGCTTGAAGATGATATGTAAGACACTTTGGGCTAATTTTAATTTTAAGGAAATTGAACTTGGAGTTAAGGACCTAGTTTCTCAAATAGAGGTTAATTTGAAAGGAAATTGACAAACTCTTGGGGAATTAATTCTAAGTTGAGAATTGAGATTTTTGGGGATTAAGAGCTAGTTTTCTTTGAAAGCTATTTTCATTGAACTTCAGTGGGGCTCATGATTTGTGTGCTTGCTTGCTTAAAGCTTAATTTATCTTCATGATTATCTTAATTCCAATTTTAGAGTTATGGTTGCTATTTGGTGAATTTAGATATATGATTTGCATTGGTGTGGTGTAAATTGTGTTGTTTGTTTCCTGAATATCACTGATCATTTTCTTTAGTGTGCAAAAAGGTCCCCAGTATGCCAAGTTCAGCCCATAAGTTTTTATGTCTCTTTTATTATTGTTAATTCATTAATTGGTCCAATCGGACCTTGGGGGTTGACTCGAGTAAACCCCTCTTTATTAATCAAATGACTAAAATATACTAGTTCATCCATCATCTGCATTCATTTTTATTCCCTCTAAGATTAAGCATAATTAAGAATAAACATAAAGATCATTTTTTTCCAAAAGCATTTTTCAAAAGGCAAGTGTTCTCTTACTCAGTTTTCAAAAGAAATTAAAATTGGTAAATCAAGAGTTTTTAAAGATTTAAATAGAGATTTTCAAATTCAAACCAGACTTAATTTATCAATAAAAGATGGAAAAAGATTTCCAAAACAATAAAAAAAGAAGATTTTCACACCATTTTTAGGAAGACTAAAATGGGAGTTTTCAAAATAAGGTAAAAGACTTTAAAAACAAAAATAAAAGGTTTTGACACAGCATTTTCAAAATTTCTTCCCGGTGCGACAGATTCAACAAGAGAACAAACGGTGAAAGAGAATCGAGACATAATTGATCGACGGTGTTCGATCACATTCTTCGAATTCTCGAAATTTGTTTTAAAGAGGATTTCCTTTTCCTTTATAACCCTTTCTAATAATAATCAAGATCAAGGATTAAAAGCAACCAACTTTTCTTTTTGACCCAGTAGATCTAGTTAGACTAGAGGTACCGTCACTTGACAGGTGACTCGGAGGTGCTAATTCTTCCCCGAGCGGAATCGACTCCCGTACCTAGATTTAGGTTACAAGACCAAACCTTAAGTTTAGTGGATCCATTGCCATGTTTTGGACCTTACTTAGCTTAGGTGGCCCTTAGGTGGCTAATCACACCTTAGAAAAAAGATTAGTGGCGACTCCCTTTTTCAAATGTCGTCTCGGCATGGTTCCCGGACCCGAACATTTCGACAGCTTGGCGACTCTGCTGGGGACTTAGAGAGTCAGGCCTCACTTAGTCTAAACAAGATCTAGGGTTAATAAATGGTTGCTTTGTTTTGCTTGTTTTGGTTTGTTTGTCTTGATGTTTTATTGCTTTTGTGCTTCTTATTCTTATTTGCTTCACCCCATGTCTTGTTCTTTTCTTTGTCTCCTTGATGTGGTTAGTTATTAGGTTTGCCAGGTTTAGTTTTAGGGTACTGGTAAGCCGTTCCTTCACACACTTCACTTTATATTTCGCATTCATGCATGAGATTGCCTCAGACCGAGGCATACCTTTAGTTTTAGGAGGTATAATAGCAAGCCTTCATGGGACTCGTTTGTCCCCGCGCAGGTTATGCGAAAAACCTCCACCCAAGTAAATCCTGTTAGCCCAACAACGGATGCTAGTGGGGGTTGAATTGGGAACCTTTAGGTGAAGCTTCACCCGACATTTAGTGGAGCGGCTTCTAGCCTAGGTAGGGCCAAACCCGTGAGGATGAGTGCATTAGGTACACAGAAGGAATGTTTCTTACTCTTGCCCTTCATCTTTTCAAAATGGTAATAAGAATCGTAGAACGGGTAAAGTGGTTACTCGTCATACTGAGACTAACCCTCCCCAAAATGGAAGCTCGGTCCAGATTTTCAAGGAAAACTCTCGTTTTCATGAACAAAGGGGATTGATTTTAAAGCTTTATGTGTTTCAACTTTATTTGTTATTTCCTTCTAGTTATATGTACTGACATCGCTCTTTTGTTTTCTTTCTGTGTTTTCATTATTTGCCGCATCATTCCCATGCATCCACAGGTTGTCATATAATGTCGGAAACCAGAGGAATGGATTTTAGGACAGAAATAGGACCCACGTGTGCGGGTGCTACTGCTGAGGTACTGGGTACTTACAGTGTGAATCAGAATCCAGTTCAGTTAGGCACTAGTATGACGGTTGAGATGGAACTCTCGCCCAGGGACAGTATGGACACTAGTCAGAATGATTTGAGGAAATTGGTCAAACTGTGGGGAGAATTGACAGATAAACAGGGGTTCCAAAAGAAGTATGGGCTGAGAGGGTCTTTGATCAGAGTGGACATAGACCATGTGATGCTGAACGCCATGATTCATCGATGGGATCCAGCTTACAGGTGTTTCGTATTTAATGAAGTAGACATGACTCCTACTGTTGTAGAGTATAGTGCACTGCTCTTTCCGGGGAAACCGATTACTTGCAAGGTCTATTGGAGAAGTTATGACTATGAGCCACACAAGAAGTTGCCAGCCATCCTTGGGGAGAAGTTTGCAGAAATTAAGAATGAGATCAAGAAGCTGAGTGACAAGACTAAGGGCATATCAGCCAGATATCTTTTGGGCAAAGCGAAATAGTATATCAAGGATGAGAGGGGGCACAAGTTAGTGGCACTCCTGATTTATGGATTAGTTCTCTTTCCATCAGCTTTAGGATATGTGGACGAGGTGTTGGTGGATATGTTTGACCAGTACGAGTTTGGGTTCGAAATTGCACCTGCAATACTGGCAGAAACCATACGATCTTTGAATTTCTGTAGGCTCCAGGGGAATGGCAGATTTCAGGGGTGTGCACATTTATTATGCATCTGGATGAAGAGCCACATCCGCACGGTAAAGAGGGTGTTCACTTTAGCATCCATCCCGGGAGGCAACCCCATAATTGAGAGTACAAAGATGGAGCTACAAGAAAAGAGTATGGAAGAGTGGAAAGAATGGTTTGGTTCACTAAAGCATCAGATGGTAGATTGGGTGCCGGTGTCTCAACCTATTATGTCATGTGGAGGAGAGACTTGGATTTTATTGATGGGACCATTTGGGACAACCACCTACGCACCTTTGCTAGTTCAGCGACAGTATGGGTCAGAGCAGTTCTTACCTCCAGTGCAGGGATTAAACAGAGTGAATATCGAACACGTGGGAGAAGAAGCGATTACCAAGGCCCGATGCTTGGCCAAGAAGTGGAAGGATTTAAACTGGGAGTATGTATCGGAAAGCTGAAAGTATGAAATCATCCCATCAAAAGAATACAGGGCTTGGAATAAGGAAAGGGTCGAGAACAGGATTTTACCTCTTCCGAAGAGAATCCCAAATTACAAGCTAGGAGCCGATAATGAAGATGAACTAGTGAGGCTGAAGTATGAAAATCAGAGACTTTGAGAAGAAAAGGTGCTTCGAGAATTAGAAGAGAATTACAGTTCTAAGAAAGATGAATGGGAAAAGAAGCGGAGAAGGATGGAGGAAGATATGGGTGGATTGCGTGAGGAATTAGAGCGAATCCAAAAGAGGAACACTGAGGTTGAACAGAAGCTTCATGATGAGACAGACAGGGCAGACTTCTGTGGGAGCCAGAATAGGAAGATTGGCCAATCAAGGGACATATTCCGGGAAAGAGCAATCGAACTAAAAAGAGGGATGTCACAGCAATGGAAAGCAGACATCGAGGCCTTAGAAGAGAATTTGAGGAAGAAAGGGACTTTAGCAACAACTTGGCTTCTTCGGTCCGACGCCAAAACGAGGAAATTAGAGTCCTCAAAGAAAAGAAGGCAGAGCTTACTAGCGCCAATCAGAGGATCGCCACCTTGACGGCTCAACTTATAGCAGAAAGGGGAAAGACGACAAAATGCTCAATTTGGGGCCAAACCTTTGCGGGGATGCTCGATTTGGGGCCAAACGTTTCAATTTGAACAAAAAATGGCCAAACGTTATCGGACCTGCTCAATGTTGGGCTTTTTCAAACGGAAATGGGGCAGTGCCAAGCACGCGCTGTTAAGGGAGAGTGAAAATGACACGTTGCTAAAAGGACTGCCTCGTGGCTAAAAGGCCAACTGATGTGGATTTTTTGGAAAAAAATTAGTTTAATAAAAATAATATGAATTTCTTTAAATTAAAATTTATTCTAATTTCTTTTCAAGAACACTCCAACGACAAAATCTCATACCAGCAAAACCAAACCAAAAAATCCAACAAATTCTAGCCATATCAGCATCAAACAAACACAACCAAATAAAATTCATACAAATATATCAGATCTTCACCAAACCATGATCCTTGAAAATGTTTTTAGAAAAGGTAAAATCATCTCTTGTTAAAAATAGAAACACAATTTTGACCCTCTTACGAAAAGAATTACAGAAAAGAAAATAATTAATAAATAAAAATGGCAGCTATTGAGTATTTATTTACTAGGATTGCGAAAAAACGACTAAATTTGAGAAAGAAAAAGAAATTAATAACAGGAAAAAAAGAAGAAGAAGAATTATCTCTTTGGTGGAGTAGCTTGTATCAAATTGGGAGTCTTGGAGTGTTGGGGATTGCATATAACTTCTAACAACACTCAAACTCAATCCTTTGTTTTTTTTCTCTGAAAAAAACTATTACAGTTACTGCACAAATCTCTTTCAGCTATCCAACATCAAAGAAGTGCCCTTTTGACCCATTATTTTCAGCAGATATGAATCCCATTCTGTTGTAAGTAGTGAATCGAGAGCCTCTCCCAGAAAATAGAAGGAAGAAGAAGAAGACGGATCTGTTACCTGAGGCAAAAACGATAGTTATAGCAGCACCCATTGAACATGACAGTTATAAGTCAACACTCATTCAACATTAAACTTGATAGTTATAGCAGAAGCCCATAACCTGGATACATTTAAGAAATCAACTTTTCGTAGAACATAGACCTAGGGATTCATATTTGGGGATTTTGGTTGAGGGCAAGTTTTGCTAAAATTCAAACGGTGAGAAGGTGTTAACTATGGAGGGGAGCAACATAGTTAATTTTGAGACCCATCTAACGGCTAACTTCATTGGATCGGAGAATTGAAGCTTGCGATTTTAGATTAGTTTTTGCACTAGATTTAGATAAGTTTTCTTCATAATTTTGCTTGAGAAAGAAAGAGGCATAAAGAAGGGTTAAATCACAGCTGATGGAGAATAAAAGCAACACAAGAAAGAAACGACAGCTATGGAGGGTTGGGTCCTGGTCTGGTCTCGTGGAGGAAGACATCGTGACGGAGGAAGAAAGAAAGAAAAAAAAAGAAAAACAAAGAAGAAAGAAAAGGAGAAAAATGAATAAAGAAAAAAGGATAAAAAAAGAAGAAGAAAAAAGACACGTTACTTATTGAAAATGCCACGTGGGATGGTAGTTAGACTTAACGGCGCGTGTACCATAAATTATATTTTCCGTTAGAAAAAGCCCAACATTGAGCAGGTCCGATAATGTTTAGCCCTTTTTTGTTCAAATTGAAACGTTTGGCCCCAAATCGAGCATCCCCGCAAAGGTTTGGCCCTAAATTGAGCCTTTTGCTGGGAAAGACAGTTGAGCACGAAGTGCAATCTGTGTTAAGAAATGCTTCCCACAAAGTTCAGGTCCAAAATCTAAATGCTGAGATTATTCGCCTGGGGGAACTAGCAGAAACACGTCAGGCCAATTTCGAAAATCTCGAGTCAGAGTATCTGGTGTACAAAGCTGAAGTGGAAGAAATACAGCGTACATGGTTCTTCACCCGATATAAGCTCTACAAGTGGGAAGATGGTTATCACATTCGCACTAATCAGTTGTTAGAGTTGCAAGAATATGTCCGGGCAGGAGTGGCAAACGCTAAGAAAATCAAGAGCGAGCTTCGGAGGGTCTGCGATCGGAGGATGCTTAGAGAAGTAGGGGAGCATGAAATCCTCTAATGTTTGGAAAAGGTGATTCATCTTTTTGGAGCTTTCATCAATGCCTACAAAGACATATACCTGAATGAAGATTTTGATAGGCACAAACGGCAAGAACAGGCAGCAAGTGAATTTGGTGATGCATCGGACAAATAGATATTTTGTAGTTGCAGAATAATGTAATTAAGTTTGGGTGCTGTGGTGTACTAAACTCTGTTTAATCCAAGAACTTTTGTTTCCAATATTATATGGCAACTTTTGCATTGCATTACATGATACAGGCAGCATTTTCATCTCATTGCACGACATGATTCATATTGCCAGTGTGAAGGAATTTTGGTATGCCGAGGGGGGCCAGGCAGTCAAAGTTCTAGATACGGAAGGCAAAATTTGTAAAGCGTTCCCATGAGGATGGCAATATCTTAAAAATTATTGACTTTCGGGGCATTCATTCATCCACTCGCATTAATAAAAGATTGAATTCTGGTTTCTAATCAAAAGTTTTAATAATAAAGGTATTAAGATAGCACGACCAAAGAAACAACATCATCGAATTCGGCAGTATAATACTAGGTCCAGTTCCAGAAAGATGGACGATCAAACTGTAAAGATTCAGCGGCTAAAAGAAGAGATATCTCACCGAGATTAAGAGGCAAAGCGTCGGGAAGAAGCTACCAATGCTCAGATGGAGCAAATGAGAGGCATGTTAATGCAGCTGATGAAAGGACAAGGTGTGGAGGGGAGCACCCCGAGTGTGGAAGATCCGACTGGAGGGATGCCAGTTGCAAGCGCAGGGATGACTGGGGTGGAAACTGAAAATACCAATCCTTTCGCATTTGGCGGGACGTCATTTGTATTCCCACCACCAATAGGGGCGACAGCTAGGCCCGTGGTGTCGGATCCTTCGGCGTCTACTGGTACGTCCTTTGTCTTCCCACCACTATCAGGCGCGGTAGCTAGACCGGCTGTCTCTGAGACTCCAATGTCTGGTGGATTCCGGTTTGCCTTTCCACCACCACCTGGGGTGCCAGCTGGGACCTTTAATTCTCTTCCCCCAAAATTCCACATTAGGGCGTCATCACAGCAAGACTATTCTCAATTGTACCCGCCAGGAATTGCTGCAACCAAGCCCATTGATCTCACAGGATAAGAAAGTTTGAGGAAAGAGGTAGAGGATGAGAAGCTCTGGTAGAGGATTGAAGGAAGGATAGAAGATAGGTTGAGAAGTATGAATGGAATTCAGGATCTCGGAATTCCAAGTGTCACAAGCACTATAGTGGCCAAAGGAGTGATCATTCCTCCCAAATTCAAGATGCCAGAATTTGAGAAGTATGATGGCACAAAGAATTCCAGAGATCACATACTCAGTTTCCAGAACAAGATGGCGCATTTTTCAACCGATGACAAGTTCCCGATGTACAACTTCATGTTCAGTTTGATTGGGTCAGCCATTACTTGGTATAACCAACTGGATCCAAGGAGCATTCAAAGCTGGAGTGACATGACAAAAGCTTTCTTAGCACACTTCAAGTATTTAATGGATCTGGCTCCCACTCGGGACACGCTGACAAACTTGACAAGAAAGCCCGACAAATCGATGACGACTTATGGACAACGTTTCAGAGAGGTGGCGTTGATGGTGCCCGGACTCCCCGAAAGGGAAGTGAACTCCCTATTCCTGAGGACTCTACCCAAAGAATACTTCAAAGCGCTGCTCCTGAAGATGACAGAGTCATACTCTAGCTTAATCGTGACTGGGAAGCCATGGAAGCTGCAATGAAAATGGGATACATGGATGGTGTGAATGATCATACCAAGAAGAGCCAAAGGAAGAAGGAAGGGAGGTTCATTCAGTGGGAGAAACCGAATTTAGGCCCAGGAATCAGGGGCAACAATATTACCCAAGAAACTACGGGTACAACTACAGGCCTAGAGGATATTATCATCAGTATCAGGCGAACTCCTACTCTACTCAGCCTTTAGGGGATGTCAGTTCTGTTGGGGGAGCTCCATTCCAGCCGAGGCCACAAAATCAATGTCCCTGTGCGCCACTCGCAATTCAACAGAAAGACCTGGCAAACTGGGCAGGAGGCAAAGACCCAGCAAGTGGGAGAATCCCAATTGATTCGATCCCATACACTTATACTGAGCTGCTTCCACAATTGCTATAACAGAATTTGTTGCAAAGGTTGCCGTTTTCAAAGTCTATGCCAAACCCAGCAGCTTGGTATAATCGCAACGCACATTGTGATTACCACTCAGGGACTGAAGGGCACTCAACGGAAAATTGTTGGAGGTTAAAACACGCAGTACAAGATTTAGTAAGATCAGGAAGGTTGAGCTTTGCAAATGCGACTCCGGCAAACCCATTGCCTAATCATGGTGGGAATCAAGTGAGTATGGTGGGTAGATCCGAAATAGTCAAGAGTCAAGTATGGGAAGTGGTTACTCCAATGGCCACGGTCTACAAGGCTTTGGTAAAGATAGAAATGATAGCCTCAGGAGTGTTTGTGGAATGTGATTTGGATGAAGTATGCCTTTATGACAGCTTGGGGCATGGAATCCAAGGGTGTTGCAGCTTCAGGGAGAAAGTTCAGAGCCTAATGGATGATGGGGCAATCGAGATTTATGTGGAAGGTAGAGAAAAGGAGGTTGGTGTGGTGATAGAGGAATACATACAACCATTCATCCCAGACCCTCCAAAGATAAGACCTCAGCCATTCATGCCAGCTCCACCTGTAAGTTCGCCACAGCCTTTCGTACTGACAATGCATCCAACTTGAACCAAGGACTGGTGGAAAAGACTTGCAAACAGTTCAAGATCGCGTATAGTAACTCCACCGTTTATAGACCTAAGATAAATGGAGCGGTAGAAGCAGCCAATAAGAATATCAAGAAGATTGTAGAGAAAATGACTGACATACAAGGATTGGCATGAGAAACTCCCTTTTGCTCTTCACCCTTATTGAACCTATGGCCGGACCTCAACTGGGGCAACTTCGTACTCGTTGGTATATGGAATGGAAGCAGTGGTACCCATCGAAGTAGAAATACCTTCCCGCGGGTATATCGAGAAACTAAGTTAGAAGAGTCCGAATGGGTCCAAGAGTGATACGACCAGCTTAACTTGATTGATGAAAAAAGACTAACAGCTTTGTGCCATGGTCAGATGTACCAGAAAAGGATGGAACATGCATTCAACAAGAAAGTATGCCCAAGAGAGTTTAAAGTGGGAGATTTGGTCCTGAAGAAGATTATACCAGAGCAACGTGACCCAAGAGGCAAATGGGAACCGAATTGGGAAGGCCCATTCGTAGTAAAAAAGGCATTCTCTGGTGGGGCGTTAATTTTACAAGAGATGGATGGCGAAGAGTTCCCAAGACCCATCAACTCTGATGCGGTCAAGAAATACTATGCTTAAAAAAAAACTCAAACTCAGCCTAAAAAAGAAAGAGGTTGGAAAAAGAGAAATAAAATAAGGAGAGATCCAAGTTGAAAACCCGCAAAGGGCGGCTTGGGTCCATTGGGGGTCACTTGAGTTGAAAACCCGAAAAGGGAGGCTCAGGTAAAAGATAGAAGGATGTAGTCTGCTGGCAACATTTCAAGAAAGTATCCTAGGGTCAAAAGGGTTGATAAGTGCAATAATTTACATTATTTAGAGTATATTTAGATTATATTTTGAGCATTTATATTGCACTTTCTAATGCTATTTATGATATATTCTCACATTTTGTGTTTTTGAGCTTGTAGGTTAATTTGGAGAGATTTTAGGGAGAAAATCGTATCTTTCAATCCGGAAATCCGTTCGAGTCAATTCAAGTGCCCGTGGAAAGAGGATTCAAGGCTCTACAACTTTCATCAAGGACTTGGAAGCTAATTTGGACCTGAAGCTAATTTGTAGGTTATTGCAGATTTTATGTTTCTGTTCCCCGGCAACGGCGCCAAAAACTTGATGAACCAAATCTGCAAGTGCACAGAGTCAATTGAAGTAATAAAATCCTAGAGTAATCCAGGTGTCGAATCCACAGAGAACAATTAATTCCTATTATAACTAATTCTATCAAAGAAGGAAATTAAGAGAAATTATCAAGACAATTTAAAACTAAGAGCAATTGAGTTATAAAAGCAGAGAATTAAATAAAATGTGAAAACAATAATTGGAAAGCTTAGGGCTTCAGGTTTCACCTAATTGTGAAATTATTACCTAACCTATGAATTAATTTGATGCTAAATTAGAATAGAATTACACCTAATTACCTATGTGCTCCATCAAGTCTACACAGGAATACCTAACTAATTAGATTCACTATCCGTCGATGTCAACCTAATTAACTAGATTCATTAAGAACAAGTAATTATTCACCTATCAAATTAGCTTAAGATTCATGTCTGATCTAGCCTAATTTGTTTATTTTCCTAGTGCACAGATTATGCTTCTCCTGTCAGTACATCACACAATCTCTAAAACAATCTATATGTTGATCAGGCATATAAATCTCATGAAGAACAAGGAAAATAAATCTAACTTGAAAGAAAAACAATTCAATTCATTAATCAAGCAATAATTCCCAATTGGCTACACCTTAAACCCTAATTAAGAAATTAGTTACTCATCATCATGAATAAAAACACAAGAATAATTTTATTGAAGAACAGAAACATAAGAGAAAGAGAGAAAAGAAATCTTAGTCTCAATCTCCAAGGAAATCTTCTCTCCAACAAGGAAAATAATTGTGATGAGCAAAAAGTACTCAAAATAATCCTAAAAGTCTGTATTTATAGGGATACAAAAAGTCCTAAATTAATTTGGACTAATCAGGGGCAAAATCAGAAAATTGGGAAAAATATTAAGAATTTCCGTCAGGCACAACTGGGGGCCCGGTTGGGGGTCAAGTGGGCTCCCGGTTAGGACAGTGAGTTATCGAAATTTGGAGGTTTCAACCGGGCCCCCAGTTGAGGGGTAATCGGGCTCCCAGTTGGACTCCATCAGGATTTCGCCAAGTCTTCAACTTCCTTCATCGTTTTCACTCTCTTCAAGTCCAAATTAGCTCCCCTAAATGAAAGTTGTAGAGCCTTGAATCCTCTTTCCATGGGCACTTGAATCGCCTTAAACGGATCTCCAGATTGAAAGTTATGATTTTCTCCCTAAAATCACTCCAAACTAAACTACAAGCTCAAAAACACAAAATGTGAAAATATATCATGAAAAGCAATAGAAAGTGCAATAATAATGCTCAAGGTATAATCATATATATATAATGATAACAATGTACACTACAAATATGGAAACTCTTTAAATGTTGAGGCCTCCAAATCTCGACACGTGTCTCTAATTAATTCTAATATTCATTATATTGATATATTGATTAGAAAAACCCTTTGGTATATTTTAAGAAAGAACAATAATTTCTCTTATAAATTTTTAAGATTTTAATTAAAAAATAAAGAAATCATATATATATAATGATAACAATGTACACT
>AWUE01023738.1:0-10005 GCA_001974825.2 Corchorus olitorius
GCTGAGAAAGGCAAAATCCTCCTCCTATACAGATGACAGCATTCCAAGAAGGGGCAGTGAAGCTTCATTCTCCTTCTGATTGCTTCCAACTACTAGGGAGAGGGGAAAATAGATGTCAGGGCGCCACACTGCTTGGATGGGAGATGGAAATCTTCCTCCTGGATGGTTGATGACAATTCTTCCTTCTGCCTATCACACTGCAGCAGGCTTTCGTTGCTTCTTTTGTGCTGAAATCAGCTAATTTGGCTAAGTAGTGCCAATTGACATCATGAATTGGACTTTGAACACTAAGGCCACGAAATTCTTCATACTTAACCATATTTAGCTCTTCAAATCATGAAAATAACACTTAGTTAAGAAAATGGCTTAAACCGGGGTGAGAAAGCCACATGTCCTTAACTGAAAAGAATGCAAAAGTTGCAAAAGAAGTCGGAATAAGCCAAAATTTCACCAGTAGGCTTAGATTATCTCCATAAGACTATGGAAAAAATTTCAAATGAATTTGAGCTCTCCTTCATGGTGAACTTGGTTTCACTCCCCAAAATGTCCTTAACTGAACACCGGGCATAAGTTTTTACACCAATGTCAGAATAAGGTGAAATTTTACCAAGATGATCTACATAGCTCAAGGATCATCAAGGTATGCCCCTTGGTAGAAATCGCAGTTCTAGCCCCTTCAATTGATCAATTTTACTATTTTGTCCTTAATTGAACAAAATACAAGTTGCAGTTTCGCCTCCCAGGGAGGGGAACAAGGCTAGGCGATTTCTCCACTATGGTTGGTCAACTATATAAAGGAGGTGTGAGGTTGAAAATCTCATGCCTCTCTCACGTGCAAAAATGTTTCTCTTGCTGACAAACTTTAGCTCTTTGCCTCCTTCCTGTAGGAAGAGAAAAATATCTCTCAGCAGGGCAGAGGGCGGTCTCTCCTCTGTATGGGAGACGACTTGGGCCTTGCGATGTATGCCCATGAGGTATTTTTCATCTCATGGGCAGATGACAAGCAATTTTTCCTTTTTTACTTGTTTGCCTCCCTAGCAGGCAGCAATATCAAAGGAAACTGCTTCCAATTGACTTTCTTTGCCACTCTCCTATTTTTGGGCGGAATATATGGAAATAATAATAATAATTTCAAAATTATTATTATTTATTAATAATTTCGGCCTTAATTAATTAATTACAAGAATTTCCTAATTCAATTGGAATCAGGGTGGTGCAGAAACTAAGTTTCTTCAGGATTTGTAATCAAATCTTGACCACTCATCTTGATATAAATCATGTGAAGACCAATTTACCCTCAATTGTAAATTGAGGTATAAACAATGCCCCCCCAAGCTTAAGTCCTTGACTAAAAGGAAAGGATTTGAGCTTGTAAATAAGGAAATTGGTCTTAGCCGAAATTCCTCCTCTTATTTTTACTTAGCATCGTCGACCTCTCCTCTTGGTACCATACTTAGCCGAAAATTTCAGCAAGTTTTCAAGCTTCAATGGCTTACAAGAATCAAGATTTCAACAAAAATCAAGCAAAATCCCCCTCCATGCCAAGCAATTCAGGCCGCAACTCCCTTTTCTTGGAGGCTTCCAAAATCATTGGCAAAGATCATGTAGATGTCGACTTTGATGATGATTATGGGGTGTTATAGCTGCTGGAATTTAGAGGATTAATTTGGATTAAGATCCAAATTAATTTAGTGAAGAAATTGGCGAAAAAAAAACCCTAGCAAAAATTATGTAATTTTCAGCATAGGATTTAATTTTGCCATAAATCTTTCAATTAACATGTTGTTGCATATAATATGAATCATATGGCATGAAATCATGTTAATTTGATGAAAATTAGGGCTAGGGTTCATCGATTAGGGCTAGAAACCCTAATTTGCAATATTCGGCCTTAATTGGCCAAAAAAATTAAGTTAAATTCGGCCTAGATCTTTAATCTAGCCAAAATTGATTAGGATAAGATGTTTTCTTCATATAATAAAGTTAGATTTCATGAGCATGAAAACCTAATTTGATGAGGAAATAAAACCCTAGCATGCCGTGGCCCCAAATTGCAAAAATTGGAATTTTGGCGGCTTGCAATTATGTCCCTAGGGTTAGGGTTTTCAGCCTATTTAATTGATTTAGGCCAAAAATTAATTTTAATTTCTTAAATTATTAACATAATTGATTTTGGCAGACATAATTTAATATTTTTGCCAAAATAAAAATTATGAAATACTTTTAAGGTGGTAAATAGAATTTACCAACTTGTAATGCTTCAAATTAACAATTTCTTGCTAATTTTTTTTTTGTTATATAGGCCGCATTTGCTATTGGGGCGGCTTTATCCACTAAGCCTTGTATGAACTTGGTGAGTACAATGTCCTTAGCACCATTCCTCTTGCCCCCCGGGCATTGCTTGCCATCTCCTGGGTACATCCAAAGTTTCTCTGCCTTGACTTTCCTTCGTGATTTTCGGACTGGATTTGATCCTGGTTAACAAAGAATCAAGTCGGCTGAGCACCTCATCCTCACTTGTTGTATCTTTTTTTATTTCAGGAGAGTCTTCAATCCCTTTGGAGCTGGTGACTTCTATGGAGTCGTCAACTTCCTCAGAGTCAGAGTGGTTAGAAAATTGCCCCCTGAGCATAACTTCCTCATTTACCACTTCGTCTTCATCATGTTCGGTGCAGTCATCACTTGTGGTACAATCAATGGTAACATCATCTTCCTCAATGGCTTTGGCGCCATCTTCATTGCCCCCCCAAGCGTTCGTTATCTTCTTGAGACAGTTGACTTGTGCTATCTCCTTCACCACTTCCCATACTCATGTCATCATCAGTAGTGGTGTTACTAGTAGAAGTGGCCTCATCACTAGATGGACTAGTGGCACCAAAATCTACTTTGACTGGAGTGGACTCATAATCACCATCATCCATATCGGAAGTGGTAGAGCCAGCAGTAAAATTCAGGAGTATGGAGTACATGTTCATCTACATTTCTTTTCTTGCTTTGGCTCTTTTATGGAGTTCTCGCCTTCTCCAAGTCTTCTTATTTTGCTTAGTAGGTTGGCTAAAGATTTTAGTATTTTCAACCCTTCGCCAAACACCAATTTGAACCCTTGAAGTTGACTGGACCGTCTTTGGTTGTGCATGAGAAGTTGGAGTTTGTTTTAATTGCACCCTTCTAGATGAAGATGGAGCAGATGAGTAGGTGGGTGGCGTCACTTTTAGAGTGGATGGCGCCACCTGCATCTTTGCCATAGGTGGAGAAAACTCCAACTTTCTTCTAGGAGCTTTGTGTTTCAATGCCACTGACCTTGGAGTTAACGACTGAGCAAGTTGATAATCCAAGGGTTTTTGCACCATGGTCACACCTTTTGCCTTTCCTTTTGTAAACAAGTAATCATTATTTCGAAAGTTAGCCATCACCTTGTCAATAACTTTTTCTACAAAAGGTGAGACTTGGGTGGCCACTTGGTGTGGATGGAGAATGACAACTTGATGTGGATGTAACTGAGGTAGTGTGACCAAGGGTGGCGGCACCTGCTGTTGTATTTGCCCCACGAGTGTTGTTTCCATCAAAGAGATGGCTTTTTGCACTTGTTTGAAGCCATTCTCATTCTTGGTTATTTGTTCCTGGATCATCTCTTGGATTCTAGCTTCCATCTTGTTCATCACCTCTTCTAAGACGTTAGCAAGATCATCAGGAGTTATGGTGGAGGTGACATCTACTGGGAGGTAGGAAGCATCTCCCTCTTTGTTGCTTTCTGCGCCACCCTCATGTCCATGTAAGGACATGTGGTGCAGAGAATCTTGCTTTTCCTTTGCATCCCCACTGGTTAGTTGTCCATCTTTTGGAAGATTAAATGCAACCATGTGTATAGGAGTTGGGAAAGGATCCTTGTTGACTCCCATGTCCTTCTTGAGAGGCTCAGGGAACTTTAGTATTCCCCTTTGTATCTTCTCTTGTACTATGTCCTTGAACACAGTACAGTAGTTAGTTGGATGCCTCCAGGAGTCATGGTACTTGCAGTATTCTCTCCCTTTGATGTCCTCAGGTGAAGGAAGGACATGTCCAGGTGGTAGCTTGATCATACCAGACTTATGTAGAAAGTGAAAGACTTCATTTGTTTTTGAGGAGTCAAATGAATAAATCTTGCTTCCACCATAAGGTTTCTCCTCTGCTTGTCTCTGGTACATAGCAGCAAACCTTTCCTGGGTCTGAGGGTGTCTCACTCCTGCCTTTATCAGACATGGATACTCAATAGGCCAATCAGCTTTGACCTTAACTATTCCAAGTTCAAAATTTGGCTCTTGATAGTAAATGCCATAAGATGAACTTCTTTCATTCTCCTCTCGTAGGAGAGTCTCATATCTTGTCACCTTGGTTGACATCTCGAAGAAGTCTCTGAAGTCAACTCATTCGAACTTCTTTCGAAGCTCTGTGTCAAGTCCATTTTGAGCTAGGCGCAGGAACTCTACCTCCTGGAGAGAGGTGTGCGGCACCTGTTCCTTAGCTCCTTGAAGCGAGCTAAGTACTCCTCAGCTAACTCCCCTTTCTTTTGATAGAGGCGTGACAAGTCAGCCATGGAGACCTCAGGTTCAGTTTTATAGAACTGTGTATGGAACAACCTCTCCATCTCTTCCCAAGTCCTTACTGAGTTGGGTGGTAGGTTGATGTACCACGTGAAAGCTACTCCTGTGATAGAGTTAGGAAACAATCGGAGCTTGTGGTAGCCAGAGTTAGCCTCTCCACATTGCACAGTGAAGCGAGCAATGTGCTCTAAAGACGTCTGCTCACTTGAAGTTCCGCAGAAACAAGTGAAGTCAGGGACTTTGTATCCACGAGGGAGAGGATAGAGTCTATCATACTCCTCAGGATATGGCTTCTGGAAGGATAGCATGCTTACTCTCCTATAGGCTGGGCCAATCATATCTCCAATCATCTCCCTGATGTGGTTCTGATTGACTGGTCCTTGTACCTCAACAACTTGAGGTGGATGGCGTGGAGCAGGATGGCGTTGATGACCATTCCTTGCGCCATTGCCATTACCATTCCTCACATGAGGTGGTACATAGGCCACAACTCGAGGACCATCAGGGTTAATTTCCTCTTCTGCATTGTCAGGGGCGTGGTCTGCTGCCTCCTGGTATGCTGAAATGAGATCAGCTTCATTCTCAGCCCTTATTGCTCCCTCCCTAGGAGGTGGTAAGTTGTTGTTACCAACCACTTCCACTTGAGGTGGAAATCTCACCTGGTTGGCACCATTAGGGACATGTGGCGCCACATGTGGAGGGAGAAGTGCAGGTTGGACAGCTCCTAGAGGAGGAGGAGGTGGAGATGGAACTTGTTGGTTGCTCACTTCATTGTTGATCACCAGCTGAGGAGGTGGCACAGGTAGGGCGCCAGGCAGCTGTTGGTTTTGCACCCCGAGTCCAACTTCCATCTTATTGATGAGTTGTTGGATGTTCTCTTGGGAATCAGCTCTTTGTTGAGCCAACTGTTGCACTATGAGATCTTGAGAGGTGGTTTAACCTTTCAAGAGACTGAGCAATGGCTTCGAGAGCTCGCCACATCTTAGCATCTGTCTGCTTAGGAGGAGAGTCCTCTTCCCCCTTGCCAGTAGAGCCATGTGGGCTTTGGCTTGAGGAGTCTTGAGGCCTCTTATCTCCATTCTTAGGTGGCATAGCTGTGTTGTGTAGAAAAGAAAAAACTTAAAGTAAATAAACGAAAAAAAAGTAAAGAAATTATACCCTGGAGACGTTGGAGGAGGAGAGATCTGCTATCTTGTCCTGCTTCAGGTGTCAAGGGAAGTGAGTTGGTGAGGACCTTTGAGTGAGGTGGACACCTTGTTGAGAGACTAGGAGACAGAGAGCCGGGGATCGCCGGCTATGCAGAGAGACAGAGAGAGAGGAGGGCGCCAAAGAGGGAAGACAAACTGTTTGTTGTGTCCCACCGGGCGTGCCAAAAAGAGATGTTGGTGCGATCGAAGTGGGGCAGTCCAACGTAGCACGAAAAATTTAGGAGAGGAGTCGGGGATCACCGACTATGTAGAGGGAAAAGAGATCTGAGATCGCTAGAGAGGGAAGACAAGTTTTGTTTGTGTCCCACTAGGCGTGCCAAAAAGAGATGTTGCGCCAAAAATCTCTTGCTAGAGTTTTCGCAGAGAATTTTTTATGACAGCATAAGGGCGTGCCAGTCAATTTGCTGAAATTGACAAAGAGGGTGTAAAAACTGGATCTGGTGCGCGGAGCAGCAGATTAAAAGATCAGAGCGATTGTGGGGACTGGATCAAAGTCACACCGGAGCATTTAAATCATTGGATCCACAAACAATTGTTCTTCATAACTGGGCCTTCCTCTAACTGGATGAGTTCTGGGAGATCTGCTCTAATTGCAATTGAAATTGAAAAGAAAATAACAATTTGATTTGTTATTTCTGAAAGAGAAACACGTGTACAGTGTTTTTATGTCCGGAGACAAGATTGCAACAAGAGAAAAACACTAAAAGAGTGTTTGAATGTCCTGAGACAAGATCTAAGCAAGAAAAATATGAAGAACGAGTAAGAACTCGTGATGAACAAGAGGAAAATGGCGTAGAGCCAGAGAGAAAATAAGCACGGAGCTTGTCTTTTGCGCGGAGCAAGTTTGTAGCTTCAGGAGCTGGTTTTTTTAGATGAGTGATATCTGCCTAAAACCTTAGAATGGCCATCCTTTATATAGGGGGCGGCATGGGCTTTGGCATTAATGGGCTTGCCTTGCTGAGAAAGGCAAAATCCTCCTCCTATGCAGATGACAGCTTCCAAGAAGGTGCAGTGAAGCTTCCTTCTCCTTCTGATTGCTTCCAACTACTAGGGAGAGGGGAAAATAGATGTCAGGGTGCCACACTGCTTGGATGGGAGATGGAAATCTTCCTCCTGGATGGTTGATGACAATTCTTCCTTCTGCCTATCACACTGCAGCAGGCTTTCGTTGCTTCTTTTGTGCTGAAATCGGCTAATTTGGCTAAATAGTGGCCAATTGACATCATGAATTGGACTTTGAACACTAAGGCCACGAAATTCTTCATACTTAACCATATTTAGCTCTTCAAATCATGAAAATAACACTTAGTTAAGAAAATGGTTTAAACCGGGGTGAGAAAGCCACATGTCCTTAACTGAAAAGAATGCAAAAGTTGCAAACGAAGTTGGAATAAGCCAAAATTTCACCAGTAGGCTTAGATTATCTCCATAAGACTATGGAAAAAATTTCAAATGAATTCGAGCTCTCCTTCATAGTGGACTTGGTTTCACTCCCCAAAATGTCCTTAATTGAAAATCGAGCATAAGTTTTTACACTGATGTCAGAATAAGGTGAAATTTTACCAAGATGATCTACATAGCTCAAGGATCATCAAGGTATGCCCCTTGGTAGAAATCGCAGCTCTAGCCCCTTCAATAGATCAATTTTACTACTTTGTCCTTAATTGAACAAAATACATGTTGCAGTTTCTCCTCCCGGGGAGGGGAACAAGGCTAGGTGATTTCTCCCCTATGGTTGGTCGACTATATGGAGGAGGTGTGAGGTTGAAAATCTCATGCCTCTCTCACGTGCACAAATGTTTCTCTTGCTGACAAACTTTAGCTCTCTGCCTCCTTCTTGCAGGAAGAGAAAAATATCTCTCAGCAGGGCAGAGGGCGGCTTCTCCTCTGTATGGGAGACGACTTAGGCCTTGCTATGCATGCCCATGAGGTATTTTTCATCTCATGGGCAGATGACAAGCAATTTTTCCTTTTTTACTTTTTTGCCTCCCTAGCAGGTAGCAATATCAAAGGAAACTGCTTCCGATTGACTTTCTTTGCCACTCTCCTATTTTTGGGCGGCATATATGGAAATAATAATAACAAGTTCGAAATTATTATTATTTATTAATAATTTCGGCCTTAATTAATTAATTCCAAGAATTTCCTAATTCAACTAGAATCAGGGTGGTGCAGAAACTAAGTTTCTTCAGGATTTGTAATCAAATCTTGACCACTCATCTTGATATAAATCATGTGAAGACCAATTTACCCTCAATTGTTAATTGAGGTATAAACAAAAGGTGAGGGGCCAATTTGAGTATGAAGCCATTTCTTAAGAAAAAAAATATACATATATAAACTATTATCCATTAAATCAAGCAGTATATAAATAATTACTGGGAATGGTAGACTATATAATTCAATTATCTTTACAGTGCAGTAACAAATTAACAATTCTAATTTGTAATTATAAAAAAAAAGTACATGAAGCAAACTAGCAATGCAGAGATTGGTAACACTATAGCAAATATAGGTGATAGATTTGAATGTGTTTGCTAGCTAGTTTTAAGTTAATGGATGTTATGATTATGCTATGTTTATGCCAAAACAATGTGATAGGTGCAAATTTTACTTTTGCAGTCTTGAATGTATTGAGGCTGTGCATGCTTGACACTTGTCTTTGTTTATTTTAATATTATGACTATTAATGCAAAATGCAGAGCATTGGGACAGAGAGAACTCTCTGCTCTTTTCTCTTCCATTTTCCAGATTTTCTCCTGAAGTTTTTTAGCTTGTTTTTTATTGTTCTTAGATTTTTTCCTTAATCTTTCTGTCAAAAACACAACAATTGGTATCTAGAGCTTTTAGATCTTAGAGAGCCTGTGATTTCCGCATCAAAACCCTGTAAACAGAATACCTTTAACCCATCAACAGATTTCCTATTACCCATAAAACCATGTCATCTTTTAATCCAACCATTCCTGGTATAGTTCCAACACCTCAAGTCTTCACTGGTGAGAATTATCAAACCTGGTCTGTGAAGATGCAAACCTTTCTTCAAGCTCATGGTATGTGGGAAGTTGTTCAAGGCAAAGATCTTTATGTCCTTCCAGATGATCCAACAGTCAAGCAGATGAAGTATCATGAGACTCAAACTGCAAGGCTTTTAAAGCTCTGTCAGTAATTCAGAACAATGTTTCTGAAGCGATCTTCAACTTGATCATGACATGCAAAACCCCAAAGGAAGCTTGGGACATGTTGAAAGCAGAGTTTGAAGGGTCGGTGTAGACACCCATTTTTGTCCTATATCCTTTATTTAAATCAATTTGTTGCTTAATTGGCATTAGGATCACCTAAGGGCATTTTGGTCATTTGCATGTTCAGGGGCATTTTGGTCATTTTAGGATCACTTTTAATTTAGATTAGCTAATTCATTTTTAGGTCATCTAGATTGCATTTGAAAAGAAAACCAAAAAAAAGAACCTTAATGTACACATTTGGTATTTTTGCATATTTTAGAGCTTAACTCTATTTAGTTTTGTTGCATTTTGTTTCTTCTTAGGTCAATATATTTCTTAATTTGCAATTTGGGATATTTAGATTAATTAACATGACTTTTGCATTAATCATATTTACATTTACTCTCATTCCTTCTCATTTTAACCCTGGATCATAATTTTTGCATTAGTCATTTTCAGTTGGATTTACACTTAGATATAACTTAAAAGAAAAAGTTTTTACTTGGCATATTTGAATTTACTAAGTAACGTTATATTATTTAGATACACTTGAATAATTACAAAACACAAAAAATTTGGAAAATTGAAGGATTACAAAAAAGGGGATAGTTTGTTTACATTAGTAGTTTAGTGCAATTACAACAAGTCAACACCTTTGTTTGTTTACAATGCAAAAACCTTTTTTTCTTTTGAAAAAGTCAGGAGGTCCTTTCCTATTTCCCTCATTTCCATGCTCTCCCTCCCCATTCAGCACATGACAAGATATCACCTACATGAATTGATGAAGGAGTCCTAAAACAGCAACTATTCCTTCCTTGAACCACTCTTCTCATAAGTCATGGCGGCTTCGCGGTGCTTTCGAATTCTTGGTTCCTGCAAGTGACAAAAGAAGCAGTGCAACATGCAAAAATGTTTCTCCAGGCTTGAGGCACAAACACCATTAGTCGGTGAATATGCCATGATGCAAATACTCAAATCAAAAAGCAACAAGTCAAT
>AWUE01023743.1:0-40269 GCA_001974825.2 Corchorus olitorius
GAGCTTAACTCCATTTAGTTTTGTTGCATTTTGTTTCTTCTTAGGTCAATATATTTCTTAATTTGCAATTTGGGATATTTAGATTAATTCACATGACTTTTGCATTAATCATATTTACATTTACTCTCATTCCTTCTCATTTTAACCCTGGATCATAATTTTTGCATTAGTCATTTTCAGTTGGATTTACACTTAGATATAACTTAAAGAAAAGTTTTTACTTGGCAGATTTGAATTTACTAAGTAACGTTATATTATTTAGATACACTTGAATAATTACAAAACACAAAAAAATTGGAAAAATTGAAGGATTACAAAAAAAGGGATAGTTTGTTTACATTAGTAGTTTAGTGCAATTACAACAAGTCAACACCTTTGTTTGTTTACAATGCAAAAACCTTTTTTTCTTTTAAAAAAAGTCAGGAGGTCCTTTCCTATTTCCCTCGTTTCCATGCTCTCCCTCCCCATTCAGCACGTGACGAGATATCACCTACATGAATTGATGAAGGAGTCCTAAAACAGCAACTGTTCCTTCCTTGAACCACTCTTCTCATAAGTCATGGCGGCTTCGCGGTGCTTTCGAATTCTTGGTTCCTGCAAGTGACAAAAGAAGCAGTGCAACATGCAAAAATGTTTCTCCAGGCTTGAGGCACAAACACCATTAGTCGGTGAATATGCCATGATGCAAATACTCAAATCAAAAAGCAACAAGTCAATGACATGAGCAAAGCATAAGGTTAGAAATCAACATGAACCATCAAACATCACACAAAACAACAAGGAAAGTAGCAAGGAGTGAGAAGCACAAAACAGTGAAGAGCTACCTGAAGTATCACAACAAACATGCAAAGATGGAGTGAATAAGCCTGGGAAATATTTATTTGTGGGCTTTAGGGATTGAGAGGGCCAAGATTGGATTCAAGGCCTCATCATCCCATCAAAGCCATGAGAAAATGAATGCATGCGAGGGCCAATGCACTTATCAACAACAAGCATTTCAGAGATCAAATACAGTCACCAAACAAAAAAAAGCAAACAAAGGGATGGCTCAAGTTCTCAATACACAAGCTGGTCAAAAACAAACAAACAGAGCAGTAGCATGGCAATAAACACAAGAATGAAAGAGCAAGGCCAGTTATGACAGAGCAAGGAAAGAAAATTGATAATGACAAAAGCAGGATGGACAATCTCATAAGCAAGCAAGGACTGAAGGAAACAAATGCCATTACAACCTCGGCATTCCATTTCAGTGTGTCTCTCCCATTTCATGTCACTATTAGGATTCATCAATTTAGCATTAACCTATTAGAAGCTATAATATTTGCCAGGGCATGTTTGCATTGCATCTTTTACACACGTGTTAAAGTAGTCTCATGCATGGCACTACATACATTAGAATGTAAAAAGGAAGCATCTGCATTTCCAGTTTTAGGTTTACTTGCATTCATCACTAAAATTACAAAAAAAAAAAGAGCATTCAAAGTCATGCAAATAAGACACTGCAAGCAATATCAATTCATTAACAGCAGAATTAGGCATTTCCTTTTTGCATTACAGTTAGGTCCATTGAAGTACAAAATTCAGTATGCATTTAGGCATTTAACAATCATCAATAGGTCACATTTTAGCTCAAGCATTGCAGATAAGTCTCAACAGGAATCCAAGTCAGCAAGAAAAGTCCTAAGAGTTGCAAAACCGAATAGAAAGAGAAATATACCTGAAAGGATTCTTCCTGGCCAGCTCATCAAGACCACCTCATCAAAACCACCGTAATTTTCTCCCTGATGGAATCTCTCAGGAGGTTCAGTGAATTGGACCTGCACAAAATGACAAAAAATTTTGTTAGAAAAAGATAAGGAAGGAAGGAAGATAAAAAAGGGGGGACGAATCCTTTCTCTCGGACTCCACACGTTACTCACCACTCTCGGCAGCTCATTGATCCCTCCCCTCATCATCTCATCACAATACACAAAAATCCAGAGATTTCTACACCGGAGCTATTCATCTCTTTTTTTTCTCTGCTCCCAAAAAAACAACCACCTCCTATCTTCCCTCTCTCACATTTTCCTCCCTCTCATCATCAACTGATCATCTTCAATAAGCTCCGGAGATACTGAACCTCTGAGCCTCTCCCCACTTCACCACAAAAAAACACTACATAGGCAGAAAGGAAGAATCTCTCCTGGATCAAAAAATTTTCGAAGCTCCTCTCGACAAAGAAAGCTCTCATCTTCTCTCAAGAAAAAACTCTCCTTACCCGATTGATTCTTCCACAGAGATCACACAACAAAAAAACCTTCCGAGAAAGATACACACCATCTTCATACTCATCATCTCAGAACATCTCACTCAACAGGGCCTCTCTCTCGAAACTCTCTCTATTATTTACACACACCCGGTACCCTTGAGAGATTCGAAGATTCTCTTCACCATTTCTCAATCGGAATCAAAAGCCATGCTTTAAAAACGAACTAGGGATTTGAGAGATTGATTTTGAGGGGATCTATGGAAACGATGAAGATGGAAGAATGAACAACCTATTCAAGTTGAGTGGAGAAGGCGAATCGGGAAAGGAAAAATCGGTGCGATTAAGCCTAGGTTAATCGGGTTGTAGATCTTGGTTTGGAAGAGGGGTCTGATCTGGTTGCGGAGCAAAGGGAGAGAATTCGCACATGGAGGCTAGGGTTCCGGGAAAGCAACGAGGAAGAAGAAGATAAAATAAAATAAAAAAAATAAAAAAAAGAAGAGAGGGCTTTGTTGTTTAAAGGTCCGACCTGGACTAAACGACACCGTCTCAGGTAAATTTTTTTAAAAAATCTTTTCAATTTCATTCAATTAAATCCCTTGATTTGTTTTTTAATTCACATAAAGCCTGCAACTTATTTCCGTTTTCAATGTTCCCCCTGATTTGGTGTTTCATGTGTTAATTGATTCAATTTTGTCTTTGATTTAGGATTTTATTTGTGATTTGTGCGGCTTAGTCCCTGATTCATGGTTTATTTCTTGATTAAATACAATTTGATCCCTGCTTCATTCAATTTAATCCCTGATTTTAGAAATTATGCTAGAATTTTGCAATTTGGTGCTTGATTTACATTATTGGTATTTAATTTGTGCTTTTTGTTTCTTGAATTTTACTATTTTCAGTATGAAAATTGGGATTTAGGTTAAAGATTGAATTTTTAATGAAAATGGAGTTTATTCATGGCAAAAATTGATTTTTGTGATCTTGATGATTTAAGTTGAAAGCAATTTAAACGGATTTCATATTTTCAAATTGAGTTAATTTGGATTTGAAAATTGGGATTTTGACTTAAAGCTATAATTTTTCCTAGATTAAAGATGACTTGAGGATGACATGTTAAGACACTTTGGGTCATTTTTAATTTTTGGAAAAAACAAAGCTTGGAGATAAAAACCCAATTTTCCAAATTTGAAAATAACTTAAAAGAAATTGGTGAATCTTTTTTAAATGACTTTTAATTTGAGCATTAAGATTTGGAGTTTAAAAGTTGATTGCCTAAACCATATTCATTTGAAGTGCAAGCATATCCCATGACCCATATTCTCATTCGTTTAAGTTCAATTTGCTTTTGTTTTGGTCTTCGATTTTGGATTTGTCTCTTTATTCGTTTTGATTCTCTCAGTTTGATTCCTGAACTTTGCTAATTATTTTCTTGATGTGCAGAAAAGTCCCCAGTTGTCCAATTTGGCCATTAGCTTCTAGTTTCTTTAAGTTTATTCGTTAATTCAATTATATTTGGACTTGTAATTAATTTAATTTAGCTAGATAATTAGTAGATAAGCACATGCATACCATATTTACTTTTGGTTGATTATAACCGTTTGCATTACACGCCACTATTACATGTTCCGATTTATAAAGTGTCATTTTTTACTATGACGGGTGAATTCAGGGTAAAGATGCATGAGCACAACCTCCCGGATTTTGCTCCGAGATCGAACAACCTTTACGAATATCCCTGGGGGGCCGGGCTAGGTTCGTAATGGTTGACTCGAGTAAACCTCATATTATCGATCAAATGATTAAAATGAACCAGTTCATGCATCATCTGCATTCATTTTCCTTCCCTTTTAAGCAAAATCAAGAAAACATAAAAAGATCATTTTTCTCCAATAAAAGTTTTTTTAAAAAAATCAGTGTTCTCTTATTCGATTTTCAAAATTAAAAAATTAGTAAATCAAGAGATTTCAAGGTAAGCATTTTCAAATAGAACCCTTTTTAAGTAAACCCAAAAGAAGATTTTGGAAATTAATAAAATTGGTAAGTGTTTGAAAAAAATCAAAATGGTAAAAGATTTTGTCACAGCATTTTCAAAATTTCTTCCCGAGGCGGAGGACTCAACAAGAGAACAAATAGTGAAAGAGAATCGTAACAGAATTGATCGACGTTGTTCGATTACATTCTCCGAATTCTCGATATTGGTTTCAAAAAAAATGGTTTTGTTTTCCTTTTATAACCCTTTAAGTCAAGATTAAGATTTAAAAGCAACCTTCAGTATTAACCCATTAGATTTAGTTTAGGCTAGAGGTACCGTCGTTTGACAGGCGTCTCGGGGGTGCTAATCCTTCCCCGAGCGTAACCGATTCCCGAACCCATAGACTTTGGTTAAACAGACATGGTTAGGTTTAGTACTACCTTCGCCAAGTCTAGGTTAGTATTAAACTTAAGATAGGTGGCTAATCACACCATAAAAAAGATTAGTGGCGACTCCATTTTCAACGTCGTTTTGACAGGGTTCCCCGGACCCGAACGTTTCGACAGCAGCCATAATATCCTGCCCTTGAGGAGTGTTCGGGTTCTCCCTCACAAATTCTATAAGACATTATGCCACCAGTCCATCTGAGAAACCCTTGGTCTTCCAATACTTATCATACATTGCTCTCTGCATACTCATGGGATCTGCTAATACTGATATTGCTGTTGACTTGTTTCCCCTCATAAAGACTCTGGAGTTTTCATCAATGGCCTTCAGTCTCAATAACTGGGCGTATTCTTCAATAGTTGGGACCATATCGACTTCATTAAATGTGAAGCATCGATAAGAGCGGTCCCAATATGGTAGCATTCCCCTAATCATGTTGTCATCCACCTTCACTTTCATAAGTTGTACCACTGCTCCGTATTTTTCTACAAACTCGGACTCGGTCATTTTCATCTTCATCCATAGCTTGCGAAGTTCCGTGTAGCCATTCTGCTTTAAGTCTAAGTGGACCATGTCTGGTACTTCCGTTTGAAAATCCCCAGATAGGTTATCTCCGTAGAGTCCCTGAGCTATCTCATTTCGGTGTTGGACGTGAGCCGGGTGACTGTCCCTTAAGTGCTCTGGGACAAATGACTCCAGGCTATCCCTATCCCGCATCATCTTTCTCTACCTTAAATGATGAGTCAACCTATGATGCAATGCCACAAAATGCAAAAAGAAGAAGACAAAGAAAAAGGAAAACACAAAAGGCAAGTTAGTACCATACAAGGAAAAAAAAAGTGCTAAAATTTAAACAGGTAATAGTATACAAAGTGCCCTTGGAATATCAAAACATTTTCTATTTTTTTGAAAATTTGAGCCTTAGGCTCTTATGGGCAGGAAGTCAATTTATTGGGGTAACGTGATTACCCCTTCTACGGTTTGCTAAAAAGTAAAGATAAAGGCAAAGAAAGTTCTTTTCGTGTACCGGATTTACCCTCACAGGTTTGGCTCTAGCTAGGCGGGATATCGCTCATGGTTTCTACATGCTGGGTGAGGCTTTTCACAGTTCTAAGGGCTCCCAAACTGTCCTTACTGACGCCCACTTAGGCTAGTAAGGCCCCCAATCCTCACCCATTATAGGCTCACTGGAAAGGGTTCAGTCTGAGTGGAGGTTTTTCACTAAAAACCCGCACGGTGACTATCGTCACACGAGGGCTAGCTACTTTGCCTCCTCCTAAAATGGTTAGAGCTCCGGTATAAGCTCATGCAATGCAAATACAAGTTATTAGTGCACGTGTGAAGGAACATTCAAACCTTTAATCGTGACTCAACCCAACTTATTAGACAACCCCCAAAGAAGACAGAGCAAACAGGGATTAGACAGAATATATAAAGCATGAAAACATAAACAACAATTAAACAACCAACTATGCAAACCCTAGTTAAATCTAAATCAGCATTCAGTTCGACTCTCTACAACTTTCCCCAGCCGAGTCGCCAAGCTGTCGAAACGTTCGAGTCCGGGGACTCTGCCGAAACGACTGAAATTTGAGGAGTCGCCACTAATCCTTTTTTTAACCTAGGTGTGATTAGTCACCTATCAGATTATTAAGCTTAATATCAACCTAAGCTTGGCAAAGGTAACACTAAACCTAACAAACGGTCTACTTAACCAGTCTAAAGGTTCGGAAGCCTGGTACGTGCGGGGAAGGGTCAGCACCCCCACAACGCCCGTCAAATTGACGGCACTGACTAGTCTAGAATTAACTTTTGAGTTTCTATCATTGGTTGTAATTATTCCTAAATTTTAAATGATTTAAAGAAAGTAAGTCCTTTGTTTGATTTTGAAAGCGAGGTTACACAAACACAAATGAGTTTTGTAGATTTTAAAAAGGTGTTTGGGATTCAAAAGAAATGACCAGACCCTTTGATCAATCTCTTATCCTCATTTTACTATTCGTTCTCTTCTGGGTTCCTCATGAAAGGATTTTTAGAAAATCGGGTTCAAAATGAGTCTATTTTAGAAAGGAACCGAAAATGGGAACCTTCCCTTCCTTAAAACTGAAAATAAAATGGGAACATTCCCTTTCAAAATAAGATTGACTAATCCCTTTTTTTTTCAAAATTTTGGGATTTCTTCAAAAAAAAATCTTTTTTGGCATTTTTGGATTTTTAATCTTTTTATTATTTTATTTAGGTGTGAATACTCTTCTTAATTTTGAAATCTCTTTTAACTTGAATTCCTTCATTTAAAGTTTAAAATTTTGAATTACTGTCTTGTAAAATCCTTTTTTTTGTCTCAAAAAAATAAATTTTTAATTTTCTTTTAGTTATCTTTTTTATTCCTTATGACAAATTGCCCTCTTTTAGTAAAGCTCAAGCCTTGATTTGATTTTTATTTTTTTTAAAAAAAAAAACCTATTTCATTTCTTTTTAAAAAAAAAAAGTTGACTCTTGGCTTTGGTTTAAGAAAAACTTGAAGAGAACAATAACAATCACAAATCTTTTTTTTTTTGAGTTTTTTGGAAAACAAAGTGTTTCATTTTAATCTTGAGTTTTAATAACATGTATTAATTCTAGTCTCTATATGAATGAATGCACGTGATGCATGAATTCGGTTAATGCAAGTTTTACCGAGTATTTATACGAGGAACACTGTCCGGATGCCTTCCACTCATACTGGTAAGACCCCGTCCAGATGTTCCAAGCCTAGGAACAATGAATTGAGACCAACAACCGGTGTCCAAGTCCCAATCTAGCATCCCATTATCAGATCTTTTTAATTAACTCGCATGAAAATAGTATTTTGCAACAATTTATACGAAAATAAACGTGAATGCAAATGATTTTCCTAATTATGAAAAAATCTAATTAAATCTAATTAAGTATAATTAAATCTTAAATAACCTAAATAAATTATTAAATACTAGTCCTAGACTAATTGATTGAGCCAATTTAAAAACAAGATTGAAATCAACATTTAACCGAACTATTTCTAAACTTTAGAGAATTTATTAAATGCTCAAAAGTAAATCTGCAGGGATCAAATTGAAACAATAGGAAACATAAACTAAGGACTAAGTTGAAATAAACTAGAAATCAAAGCACAAAACAGTAAACATTTTCAATAACATTCCAAGTTGCTTAACCCACTGACATACCCGCGCATGCTCCTACTTTTTTTGCCTTTTTCTTTTGACTTTTTTTTATTCCATGGTTAAAACTTAAGATATGTCCTTTTTAATTTAAAAAAAAAATCTCATCATCCCATTTTTTCTTTCTAACAGAATACTCAAAACTTTAAAACCCAAAAAAAAAACGAATAACTATGACAAGATAGAAGATACCAACCAAATGAAACTATCCAACTTCAAGAAGAAAAAAAATTAAAAGAAGAAAGATCATCCAAATATTGACATGACATGTGAAAGACCCCTACAACAATTACAATTATTATGCATATAAAACAAAGAACACAGCTTTGGCCATTGAAAATTAAAAGGGAGGAGTTTTACCAATAGTTCCGCCTCACAACAAACCCAAGTGCTTGCAGCTTCTTTTTCTCAACTCCCCTCTGCGTCTCCTTTCACTGCTTCTAATCCCAAATCGGTTTTTCAAATGGTCTCAGCCTCAATCAAGCTTTTGCTTTGAGAAATCTCAAGGTAATAAATAATAAGGGAATCTTGACTACTCTTTTTTTTTGTTTTTGTTGCTTTTGAAAACCTGGAAACGAAGGTTTTTTTTTTTCAAGCCTTCCTCCTTTTTCTTTTTTCTTTTTTTTTTTTGTCAATGAGTTCTTTGGTTCCTTTTATAGAGCAAGAATGCAATGGATGCCAACAAGAAAAATTTCAAACCTTTCTGATTTTTGGGAGAGTGTATCATGGCCTTTGAAATTGTGTTTGACATGTCCACCATTTTTGAAACTTGGTACTTGATAGGCTTAACTTATGGAAATGTTACAGAAACCTTAGGGTGACTACCATTCAACCAAAATGATAATATGCAAAATGGGTGAAAGATTCAAGAGATGAAACTTTAACTCAAAATGGAAGATGCTTTTTGGAGGAGGAGAAAGGCTGGTTGCCATGGTAGCCAGCAAAGTTGACTTCTGTTTTCCTTTTTTTTTCTTTTTTTGCAAAGTAAATAAACCATAAGCAAGACCATGGGCCCAACATGATGGCCCAAGTGGAAACAAAAAAGAAATAGATGGAAATGAACCCAACATGATGACCCAAGTGGAAACAAAAAAGAAATAGATGAAAATGAGCCCAACAACACAAGAAAGGTACTTAAAAGCCTGACCCAAGACAAATTTAAATAGATCCATTTGGCCCTACAAGAGAAAGAGTATACTAAAATGGATGAAAAAGGAAATGAGCTCAATATGAAGACCCGAAATTTTCTCTGATCAAAATTCGGGTGTCTACATTACTGATTACTGAATATCAATTTTACCCTTTTTCTTTTAATTACTAAATACCATATCTTTTTACCAATTTTACTTTAATTATCAAATACCAATTTTACTCTTCTTACTATATTTACCAAATACCAATTTACTCTTTTTATTCTAATTACCGAATACCATTTAACTTTAGTTACCAAATTTCATTTTACCATTTTACTCTTTTTACTTTAATCTCTTTTTACCATATTACTCTTTTTGTTTTAATTGCCAAATTTCATTTTTCTCTTTTTACTTTGATTACCAAATACCAATTTACTATTTCTACTTTAATTACCAAATATATACTATATATTATTTTTAGTGACAATGGAAATTACTTAAAGGCCAAATTGAGGATTAATGGGGTGCCTCCTTTTGGCTTTTTTTGGTCTTTTCACACTTTTCGGGTGACTAAAAAGGCCCTCGATGAATTTCCTCACTTACTTTTCTTACTGCCCTTTTCTGTAATTTACTATTTCTATATTTATGATTAAGTGTGTTTTAATTAATTACATATTAATTGTGTGTGGATATTAGGATTTACCGGTTCAACTCCTCTACCGGAATTCCAAAGGATTGGTGCTATAAATGTATCTGCAATAATGGTTGATTCATGGGTAAACTATTGACATTCCAGTTCTGTTTTCCTTTCATCTTCATTTTTATTTGGGTGGGTTTTTTCTTCCCTAACATTTCTCTGAATTGGTTTCACATGGACTCCGTTCTGTTTCCTAAATTTTTAGGTGGACTTTGATAAGATCCTTCCATTTAATTTAGCAGCGCCTTAGGATGACATAACTAAAGTGGGGAACTTTCACTTCTCACCTCAACATTTTGAGGTAAATCTGGATTTATTTGTTGATTATATTATTTGATACTTAAATTTAACATTTCCTTATTTCTCTTTTATTTTACAAAAAGTTTTTTTTTAATTTATCATTCGACTTTCTTTTTATTGAGGTTTCTATTAGTTGCTTATGTTTAGTATATTTCCACATTTCCAAATGGACAGTTAGCCAATGCTAAGTACAATCATTTTGTGATGCATTCTGTAAATTGCATATGATCCTGCAAATGCTCTCAACTAATTCAATTTTCCTACGATAACTATATATACATGTTCCTTCACTACAAAAAATTAGACATTCCTTATGCAGAAGCCAAATTCTTCCACCTACCTGAGTTCATTAATTTAACAATTGCAATCAAGATTAAAAAATGACCACAGCGTACGATTTTTTTTAGATAATCAACATACATTTCAAACAACAATTAATATTTAGCTTTATTTTGATGAATTATCTAGAGATAGAGGAGTAGAATATTAGCTTTATTTTGATTTATTTTGATAAATTACCTAGAGATGGAGTAGAATTTAGGTAATGCACTTTTAGAATGAAAGAGGGGTCATGTGTTTTGCTTTATATATGCGAATTATTTGTTTGGATGTATGAGTTTCTCCTAACTGATTAACTTACAGCCAATGCAATATCTTCTTACTAATCGACTTAAACAACTACAAAAAGTATAGCCCTAATAAGAAGATGACTGCAGCGCAAGCGCAGGCCGCCCTGCTTGTACCATTTAACTTTAATTACCAAATTTCATTTTACTTACCAAATTTCACTTTTTTCTTTTTACCATATTACTCTTTTTGTTTTAATTACCAAATTTCATTTTTTTATCTTTTACTTTGATTACCAAATACCAATTTACTCTTTTAACTTTAATTACCAGATACCATTTAACTTTAGTTACCAAATTTCATTTTTTTCTTTTTACTTTGATTACCAAATACTAATTTACTCTTTTTACTTTAATTACCAAATTATTATTACCATTTTATTCTTTACTCTTTATTGATTGCTATTACTCTTTTACCGATTACTCTTTACTCCTTTGAATTTTAATTACTCTGAATTACCATTACCATTTTACTGATTACCCTTTTATTCTTTACTGATTACTATTACTGAATTACTACTTATCATTTTGTTTTTGAACCCTTTTTTTTTCTGACTGACATCACTTTCTTCTTTTCTCCTTCCTCTCTTTTTCTTTAATTTTCCTTTATTGATTCCATATTTATTGATGATCTAGACTCTTAAATGCATGGATGCATATGATGAATGGAAGTTTGATTAATGCAAAATCTTTTAAATAATTGCCAGATAATTATACGAGAAATACCTTCCGGGCACCCGCCACTCATACTGGCTAAGACCCCCATCCGGATATTACAAGCCTAGAAAAGACGAATTAAGACCGACAAAGATTGTCTAAGTCCCAATTAATCGTTCCATCATCGGATCATTTTAATTACTCACGTGAAACATGGCAACAACAATTTATATAAATGTGAATGCTATGAAATTATCCCTAATTTCTAAAATCTAACTTTAATTCTATCTTATTATGTTGAAAGTTAATCCTAATTTCTAAACTAATTGAAATTAAACCTTAAGTAATGACCTCAACCCAAACTATATAAAAACACAAGTCATAAATAGAACCCAAATAATAAACAGAAGCCCAAATAATAAAAGCCTAAATAATGAGCCAAAGCCCAAATAAATAAAAGAAAGTATACCAACTTAAAAAAAATGGGCTCAGTGGACCGGGTCTGGTTGTAATTCCGGGTCAGTAGTCTGAATCTGGCTTTTTCTTTATTTCTTTTCCCTTCTTTTTTCCCTTCTTCATCTTCTTCCTACCTCGTTCCTCACCTAAACCCTAATTTAACCAAACCATACCAGCGTCGCTGCCTCCATAACAATCATCCATGGCCGAACCTCTGCCCCCCCCCTAAACTTCACCACCATCGAGCCTTCTTCCTCTAAGCTATTGCCTTTCCTTCCTGTCTTCTTTCTCTTCTCTCTAACCCGAGCCTTAGCTTCTCAAACTACCACAATCGTTGCTACCTTCGTGAACCATTACATTGCTAAAGCCCGAATCCACTAGAACTCACCTTTATCTCTTCCTGAACCTCGACCTAGCCTCTGATTTCGAAACCACACCCTACAACCTTGCGAATTTGGGCTTCCCCGAACCGCGAAAACTCCAAATCCCGGCGGCTCTGAATCTCACTTATGCTAAACCCCAACCTCTAAAAAGCACTTACCCTCTCTTAATTTCAAACATGGTGCTACAGAATTCTTCCTCTAGTTTGCTCTGACCCTAGCCTTTTGAAGATCTGAAAAATCCTAAAATCCTAGCTCTCTCTCTTAAAACCTCCAACCTCCCATTTTTTTAAAACCATCCTTCTCTTTTTATTGCCTTCCCGAAAGAGGGAGGAAGCTTCCTCCTTTTTATTTCTTCCCACTTCTAACCTTTTTTGTTGTCTTCTGCAGGTACAAATTGTAGGCATGTGATGTCAGTGAAAATCCTCTATTTTTGTTGCTTGCAAACTTAAGGGACCGGCTTTGATTTCATGCGGTAAGCTTTCTCTCTGTTTGTCCTTGGCTCATTTTTGTCTGTTTATTCAATTTCAATTTTATTTCACTAACTTCTCTCTGCCAGGTACTGCTGACATGGACCAATGGAACGAAGGACTTGAAACGTGGGGATAATCAACAGTAGACAGCTTCCAGGGTATATTTCTCAATCCCTTGTGAATTCCTTGTTCTGCTTGATCAATTCACTCATGAAATTCCCATGTATATGATGCCTTTGTATTCTGTAAATTGCGTATATGTTGCTCTCTCCTCTTGTGTACTTTATGTGCCTGTGATTCCTTGTTGCTGTGTGAGATTACCTCGCCCTTGAAATCTATTTGGGATGAATGTTCTATCGAGCTTTTTGTTTTTGCTTGAGTCTTTCATAACTTTGTTCTATTTACATTGCCGATGATTCATGGTGCTGAAATTGAACTGGATGAAAGCTTAATCTTGCTCTCTGTTTTGTGCTTCACCTGCTCGCTTTTGCTTATGCGAATACTGTATTAAAAAAACTAGAATGCATGAAAATGCCATTTAGAATGACCCTGGTGGCTTGGAAATGTGTATGCTTTTAACTCTTAGATTATGTGAAATTGCTGAACTGGTCATATATGTAAATGCTCTTATGTGCCCAAGAACCTGCAGCATGGTTGATGATGTGTGATCATGATGAATACTTTTTCTAACAAGATGAATGCAATCAACTCAATACAATGCCATGAGATGTGCATGCTTCTACAGGCTGAAATTTCTTCATTGATGACTGCCATGTATTCTCTGATTTCGGTTTCTTGATATGCTCTGCCTCTGTGAAGAAATGTTGCAACTTGCAATCAAAAAGGCTTGCTTTGTGAACTGTCTCTTGCACTGTTCTATTTTTTTTTTTTGTGCTTTGAACATCTCTGTGCTTGAGTTGTTCCGTGCCTCATTGAAATCTGTTTTTTGTGCATTTTGAGCTCTATGTTTTCGATATTGCCTCATGATGAGATGAATCTGCTTGCTTTGTGTACTTTGCTACTGGAATTTTGATTAGGAATCGCTTTGGGCAGTGTGATCTTAATTTGTGATTGAATTGATGCATTGATGATCTGGTTCACTGTTTTGTGTGTGATTATTCCACTGACTATGCCAAATTGCTACTTTCATTGCTGCCTTTATAATCAACTTTTGCTTGTTCCATGTTTGAAATGCTCGCTGCAATTTTGGATCTTGCACTTTGCTTGCTTTGTTATTGTTTATGCCTTTGCTCGTCTTACCTTGGCCGAACCTGACTTCATTTATTTTCAAAGAAACTCCTGATTAATGTCTTAATTTCTGACCAAATGCTCTGTTTCCCATGAATGCTCCTTGTTTATTATTTCCATTTGCTGCACTTTTCATGTATGCCTTTGTTTAATTACCATATGACTGTGAGTTGATGAATTTCATGCCTTGATTTTGCCGAATGTGACAAGTATATGAGTGATGATTGTTCTGCCTCTAATTCGCATTGTCATTTACTTGTGACCGAATTTTGAAACCCCACTGTCATCCTTTGCAGCTTGGTTTGTGAACTTTTACTTGCTGCAGCACATTAATCAAAGTCTATTTTCCATGAGTTTGAGGTTTGCTATTATTGGTACAGTTTCCTTTTTCCCTTAATGCTTTGTCTTTGCCTCCAATCTTGTATTTGCCTGTGTAAATCTTAGTTGAGGATTAGCTTTCAACTGCTTTAGCTCGATCCTATTCTCTGCTTCTGGGTTTGATCTACACATTATCCCTTGAGTTTCTCGACTGGACCTTGTATTTGCCTTGCTGCCTTATTTATTGCTTCTGAAAATGCTATGCTTTGTATGAGACAAAATGCAATTATGTGTGAAGTGATAAAAAAATGCAGATGAATGAAACTAAATGCAACATGACCAAACTTAATGGTTGAATGTTAAAGTATGGTTGCTTATGAAGCTGGTTGTATGTTGGTGTGCTTGTGTGAAGTGAAATGTGATGAGATGCCTTTATGTACCATCCTATTATATAGCTCTTTTCTTTTGACAGGGACCTCAAATCAAAGTCCATGAAGCTATATCGAATTAGGATCATACAAGGACCAATTTACTCGTGAAGATAAAAGAAAGAGTCAATTTTGACAAACCAAATTATGTATTTTCTTTTATTCTATTGCTCTTGCAAATGTTAATGTACTTTAAGCAATTCTTCCTTTGCTTTCTTTCAAGAAAATGGATTTTCCTTGGCCTTTTCCATGTAACCTGGTAATTTCTATGGTAATTCGACAAGCTCAATTCCCTGACCACTCAATCCTAGGTCCAATTCCAATTTATTTGTTCCAAGTAAAAAAAAAAAAGAAAGAGAGAGAGAGAGCCATATCATGAAGATGAATGCCAAATGCGAAGTCAATTTAATAAAGCAAAAGAAGAGCATTATTATTTTTTTATTTTGTAATTTATGAAGGCAATCTAATAACACATAATTACTAACATAATTACTAATTTGCGAAAGGGACTAACAAGTCCTATTCATATGTAACTTTATTTATGCAACTGAAGGATTTGTCCAATTACACTAATATGAAACAAATTATATTACTAAAATGATTTCATATAAGATAAATGGCCAAACTACTAATGCCTAATTACTAATGCAAATGTTAATACCTAATTACTAATGCGAATGCTATTTTAACATAAATAAAGTTAAGATGGAAAACATTATTTGACTTTTCTTTTTGGTTTTGAATGCAATCTAGTGAAACTAAAGGCTAATTGGCAAATGGCTTAACAAATGGACTAACCTACTGTAGAAACGAATAAACTAAATTAAAGGATACATGACCAAGATTGGGTGTCTACACTAATATTTGGATTCGGATTTGGAATTGAACTATTTTTCTACAACATAAAAATTAAATAAAAACTAACAAAAAATACAAATTACGTGACAACAAAGATTATATTTTAAATTTTCACATCCATAGACATTCCATAGAAATGGAAAAGAAAAGTATTTACAAAAATAACAATGAACTGTTGAAAAGTATTCCTAAGTTGAAAAGTATTTACAAAAACTAAAAATGAACTATTTTTTTAGCCAATTTGGGTATGATCTAAAGAGTCACCCTAACCACGTTGAAATCAAACTGATGTCTATTTTTGCTGATAAGTTTAATGAGAAGCTGTTATCCTTCTTTGTCCTCTATCCATTCAGTTAATCATAAAGCATACAATTGAACTTCTACACATGAAAAAGAAAAGTTTAGGCACAACTGATATAATCTCATAGAAGCTTGAACTTCTCTACCTTGGATCAATACCACAACATGCTACAACAGAAGCTTCCTCCATTGAAGATTTGGAAACACCACTGTTGCAAATGTTGGCTAATGCACGCATGTGTTTCATCCCGTATTGAGTTAATGATCCACAGTATGTTTCAAACACCCGAACCTACGAGGAAAGATTTGGTTATGAACAATCAAGAAACCAGAGACAATTATAGCTTGAGAAGGAAGTTAAGATGGAATGAGTCTGATCTAATACCATAGATTTCAAGCATTGCCAGTCATCAACAAGAGGCAAACCAGGTTCCCTAATAGAGTTGAGAATGGAAGCACCTTTTGACGGTCCATAGAAGAGTGTTCTAATCAAGTCAATGCCACCCTCTAAATGGGTTCTATGCCTCATAGTCTCAGTAATCTGCTTCAGTATTTCTGCCTTCTTTGATGCATCTTCTGAATTTTTGTACTGTTACAACAAATGAAATGACCAAAATCCATATCAAGTCATCCAAATGTGAAATTGAAAAGGAAACTTGACTTGGTGTTAGTAATAAGAAGTACAATTAAAGTTTGAAAAATTAATTTTCCAGAAGCTCACCATATATGCCATAAGAAGAGAATATATGCATCTCTCTGGTTAATAGCTTCCATGCGGCCGTGAGGACTTAACTCATTCGGAGGAAAGTTTATAGTGGCTGGATCATAACCTTGATACAAATAAAGCTTTTCAGGTTTCATGCTTGTATTTCCGTATTCCATCACATGTGATCCACCCATTGCGTAAGAATTGAAATTGGAAGTCCGTTCCTTAACCTGCATAACCAAAATTCAAGGATTGTTAATATAGCCAAAAGCATAGTTCAACTGACCATAAGTCCAAAGATATGTTTGATTTTTACTTATTGATTCATACTATTGCTTGACAGTTTCTCTCTTCAGATAGTGAGTTTCACTGAGAAATAAGAGTATAAATGAGCTAATGATACTTGAGCCTAACAAGACCTACTTAGATTGCTAATAATGCTTGCTTCAGGTATAAAAAGTTCAAGAAAAAGAAAATAACAGTATACCTGTCCTCCATCCAAGCCACACTATAAAAATCTCCTAAACAAGTTATATACTCTGGAGGTGGAGGAAGTTCCATCCCAGGGCAATAAGTTCCCCAACTACTCTCTTGGGCATTCGACGCGGTTGTAACATAAATGTTAAGGTCTTTGGGCATAATTCCTTCAAAGATACTACCGCTTTCGCAAGCTTCTACATATATAACCTGGTGGTGTGGTGTGGCATCTGAAAAGCAATGTAAACGACCATAGAATTTATCCAAATGCATAATGTCAGTGACTTTTCGAAGTTGAAAACATCTCTCACCATCTCTTTGTAGATTCCTGCTGCATGTTTCTTCTTCAAGACATCAATGAAATCCATGGCATAGAGATATGCCATATTTGGCATCCTAGAATCAGATTTCAATCAGTTACTATATATCATATAGTCTTTCTTTGGTTGAGATAATTAAGCAAGAAGAAATTCCCTAACACACCAAGAACTCCGAGGCCGCCGTGATCTGAGTAGTAGATGAATATTCTGTCATTGGGTTTGCTATCAACAACCTTTCCACTTCCTCCACTTAATTCACTTTTGTCACCAAGAAGTACTGCATACAAATTTGCAGCGGTAACATGCTCACCCGTGTAATCCTATCATTAAACAGGATTAGTATTGCTATACTACAGTAAACAAGTGACAATCAAACTTAGGTTTTTCATTGATTTTATTGATTACAAAAAGAGCAGTAGTTCTAGATATAGTCAAGTATGACAACTCAAATAAGATGGTCGAAAACATGAAATATATCCAAGTATCTAAATGTGAAATAATCAAATCTCAAAATTTACATAGACCATAAACTCATATAATTAAGTTCTAATTTCTAATTTCTAATCAAACATTATCCAAATCCAAAACTTCCTACGGTCAGAAACAAACCAAAAACATGCATTATTGTTAAGATTGAAAATTCCAATTTCTAATTTCCTAAGCAGCTAAGAAAAATATCAAAGCATGCCCAAAAGGAAATGGAGAGCAGATCGTAAATTGACATAAACAAACAATGAATCAAAGAAAAAATTATAAACGAATACCTGATAATTAATGGAGTTTGGGAGGAGGGAGAAGGGAGACATCAATCAATTAAAAAATACCGATTTAAAGAAGAAGAAGAAAATAGAGATTGAAACTACCTTTTAAAACCTTAGAAACCGAAAATCAACCATTGGAGACAGATTGGAGAAGCAGAGACCTTGATCTTCTGGGTTTTGAATTTGGCAACAGTGTATTCGAGGGGAGGAAGAGTTCTCTTCACGAGGAAGAAGGGAAGACGAGATTTGACAAATTCTAAATTTTAGACAGAATTTGAAATTTTTATATTTTAGACTTGTGAAATTTGGACTAGATTTGTTAAATTTAAATCCAACTTAGCAAATAGACTATCCAAACATAAAATTTGTATTTTACAATTTCAATTCCAAATTTTTTTTCTGAAATATGGGTTCCCGAACGGCCAATAAATTTTACCTAAAAAAATCGTTTTAAATTTACATTTTACACCACGTGGTGTTGCCAAAAAAAATTACACCACGTGTTATATTCCATGTGCCGGCGACACCTTTAAAGCCCCGATTCTTACATAGTAATCGTCGAATTAAAAATCGTCATTTTAATAAAACAAATTCCTCGGCACTCGGCAGAGACCAGAGAGTCAAAAGTCAAAGTGTCCAAGTGCTTTAATTTGCTTTAACTTTAATTTCTTTTTCTGTTTTGTTTTGTTTTCTTATTTGGATTTTAAAAACCGGGAGTTCCCAACTTGCTCGCTCGCCTCAGTCCATCGCCGAAGAACCGGACCGGCGAAATTGAGCCATGGCGGGTGGAGATTTTGTAACGAAAATCAAAGCTTACTCGGTGCCTCTGATCCTTTTCTCTCTCTCAATGTTATATCAGCTCGTCATTCTCCCTCGCTCCTTCCCTCCTTCTCATTACGATGGTTAGTCCCCTAATGTATATAATTATCCGTATTCCTATCTCTATAGTTTGCCAAGAAAATTACTTTCTGTATTTTTATGAAATTTAATTTATATTGATTCTGTTTTATGAACGGTAGTTTTGGAAATAAAAATGTATAGTTCAATGGAAGCAGTAAAAGAGGCTTACGAGAATCTTGAATTTAAGTGGTAAACTTCATTTTCTCTTTCCTTTTATTTTTGACGATTTATTTAAATCAAATAGAATAGTAAAGTTCGTTTAAATTTTGTTTATCTTCTAACTTTTGCCATTTGTTGTTTAAAACGTGTTCGTTTCAGGAATTCTGGACTGGAAGTTCCTACTACTAATGAATTTATCAAGGTCAGTTAGTTAATCTTCTTCATTCTTCAATCCTTGTTTGCATATATAATATGTAAGGGAAAAATATACATGTTCGAAGGGTTCAATTTCAATATAAATAATTTAATGTTTTTGGAGAAGAAAGTTTTAGTTTTATTTTTTAAAAAAAAAAAATTTGGAACTTTACTGTAGTGTAAAATATACTAGAGTATGTTGCATTTTTAGCCATTTGGTCATTTCTATTTTGTCAATCTGATTTTAGTTTCTTCCACTGAAAGCAACAATAGAATGTAGCCTTAGATCATTAGTTTCTCTTTTGCAAAATTGGATCGTTAGTTACATTTTAGGCTCAGCTAAATGATTGTGGTAGGCCATGCATTTTAAGGTGCCGGAGTTAAATCATCTCTGAATCCAATAAGAGAGTAAATCATGTTTATCTCCTTGCAGATCCGGTATGCCTATGAGCTCCTAACAAATCCGATATGGAAAAGGAATTATGATGTCTTTGGAATTGATGAGCAACCTGTAAGTATTTTATTGCAGCATACTTGTTGTGTGTGTTTTATCTCAATTCCGAGAGAAAGAGAGAGGCTCTGTACTGGGTTTTTATTATTATTATTATTATTATTATTATTATTATTATTATTATTATTCAATGGTTTTATAACCTTGCCCTGCAGCATATTGTGGAAAAAGTCAGTCAGCAGCATGAAGGGGGAAAGTATTCTGATGTAGAGCTGCCATTACTGCATGCTGATGCTTATGGTAGCAAAATTGGGAATCTTTACCTTTTCTATTTTATAGATTTTCATGTTTTAAATAAATAGTTATACCAAGTCTAAGATTTGCACGAGGCTAATTAATGGTGACTTTCTGCAGATACTGGAGATAATGTTTTTAATGTGATTACTTCCAATGATTTTCAGTCTATGTTTGAAGATTCCAAACCATGGTTACTTCAGGTACAACCATTGATCAATATTTGTTTGCATGGTGCTACTACTTTATCCAGATTTCCTCATTTCTTGTCTATGTTTTTCTTCTTTTTTCATTTTGAAAGAAAGATGCATTCTATAGACAAATTTCACTTTTGAGGTAGTCAACTGTTCTATTGTCAAAAAGTCACTTTGCCCAACCCCTAATGCTAGTTTTAACAGTCTCTTTGTTCATCAGAGACAAACAAAAAGTTCACATACAGCAGTTCAGACTTCAGAGAGAGAGAGAGAGAGAAAGGCCCATTTTTAGTATTGGTAACTTGTCAATGTAGCAGTTATACTATCTTAAGTTTTCTTTTTGTTTGTGTTGATACTATGTGCTCAGCAAGATTTTAACCCTTTTCCATATCAATATTAGATTGTCTTTCTCAAGATTGATGTGTCATTTATGGTAGTTTTCTTTCATATGGCTCAAGGAGCTATTCCAACAAAGATAGGGAGGGGGCTTGCTTTAGATTTTGGAAAAATCTAAAAAATCTTATCATTTTTGAACTAATGACAAGACAACTTGACATTGATAGCTTCTGCACTAGCTTTTGGATTTTACTGCTCTTCTTTAACAGTTGATGCTTTATATATCCATAGTGTCACTGGCACTGTTTTTGATTTGTAATTTTATGTGATTGATATCATTTTTCTTGATTTTAGTATTTTTATCACATGGAATTTTTTTCTTATGATTCATGATTTACTGGATCCTAATAAAAATGCTATTTGGTATTTGCATTTAGGTGTATTCATCTGGCAGCAATCGTTCTGCTCAATTTTTGAACTCTTGGAGAAGAATCGGTATGTCCTTATTTTTCTGAAAGGTTTTAGGAGGTCTAGCGACAAAGATTTTTTTGTATGTAACCAAATGTAATTTTCTGTTGTTAATGACCTATGAACATCACTGTTCACGTTATTTTGAATCATTTGCCTACTTGTTCAGCCACTTCTATAAAAAGTAACATGATTGCATAAATTGATAATTGACTCAGATACTAGATTAATAACATACCATATGTGCTAGAGCTCTTATCACTATTACTTGCATTTCCTTTAGTCTTTGACTCTCTAGTTTACACCAAAATTTCTCAATGCCATCTGATCCCAACTTAATACAATTCTACAACTCTAAGTTTCAATTTGCTTCATTGATAGTTGTAATTTTATGTAGGAAGTTTCTCCCATTCTCAACATTTTCTGAAGTCCCAACTGTGCATGAGACATTAACATTGATAAGTGAATTGAAGATTACTTTGTAGGCTTATTTGGAATTCTGGTTACTCAAACTAAAGAAGTTAGTTGTCTTTCTAATTTTATACCAAAGTTATGCATTGGGAAATGGGTCCAGAAAGCTGTTTAGAAATATTTATTCCAATCATGGTCATGCCTTAGTTACAATAAATTATGTCTTCTCTTCACATGCAGCTGATTTGTTGAATGGTGTTGCAAACATTGGCATGGTTGAACTTGGTGAGATCCAAATTGCAGCCTATCTTGCTGAGAGAAAGCCAACAGGCCAGTTCTTCTTCAGGAATGGTTAGTGGTATTATAAATTTACAATCACTCTAATAACCAGCTAATATATAGCTCCCTATCATTGTTTCTGCTAATTACTCCTAAAAAAATTCCCCCCTAATTGCTAGAAGTAGTTTGATAAATATAATTTTGCATAATTTGTTGCAAGAAGACTATTAACTTATTTGTGTTAAAGTTGTCAAATCTAAATGAAGCAACCCTTCTACTGTCTCCCTGTTTAGGTTGGCTACTACATTTGTTAACAGCTTTGTTGGTATTGTCTTTTTGAAATTTGTCAATAACCATTCATGAAAGCTGGATAATGAGTTTGTAATTAAGTGGTCTAACAAAAGGAAGATTTCTTACTATCTACATTTTTTAATATCTATAATATGTATGTCTTATGCCTAACAATTGTGAATGAATGTGTCGTTACCAAAGGTTTAATTAAATAACCTCATGGATGACAGTGTCATGGTGTTATAATGCAAGAAACTGATATAATTCCAAAAGTTTCATGGTGTTATAATGCAAGAAACTGATATAATTCCAACTATTGTGTTGTCAATCATGCCAACAATTGAGTCACATGGTGCTTTGCAGATGCTAAATTATTGAAAATTTCAATCAATTTATCTTGAGTTATTATGTCAGTATATGTATTTTCCAATTGGGGGCAGCTTACATTAATCTCTCTTGGAACTCGTTGAATTCTTTCTATACGCTTTTCTTCTCCTCCTAGTAGATTATATGCCACTAACAACTTCAACTGCTGTTTTCTCGGGGTAGCCCCCCCCCCCCCCCCCCTCCCCTAGTGTGGCCGATCACTTTTATATTTTGTTTAATGTACAGGTCTTCCTTCAGTGGTTGCTTTCCCATCAGGGTGTCAAACTTCAGATTGTCTTATCAGGTAAGTTGCTTTTGAGGTTTGCATACAAAATAGTGACAGATAAATACTATTAAAAACAAATTCAAAATACTTGGGTGAAGTTTAATTTTGATTACTGAAAAGTGGTATCTTTTAAATTGTTTGTACATTATACTTTTTATGAGATCATATCTCCCATTTGCTGTACTTGTGTCATTTGCTGTACTTGTGTGACTAATTTACTTGTTAAATTTATTGAAACGCTGTAATGATATCTTAAATTGATACTAATGCATAGGTTTGAGGGAGAGCTCTCTGTTGATGCAGTTACAGATTGGTTTGCAAGTGCTGTACTTAACTTGCCTCGCATCTTTTACTATTCAAAGGAGTCGCTGGTAATGTATAACGTTTTTCTAAAGTGGTCATGTGACTTTTTATTCTTAATTAATTTTTTTCTTTCTCACTTTCTTGCTTTTAATTTTGGGAACTATGACTATTTAAAGGAGTCGTCGGTAACATCTCTAGGAAGTTGGCATGGAACTTTCATTGTGAAGTTTGCTTGGATAAAGATAAATCTAATAAGTTCCTATGTGGATAGAAAACCAATCTTATCTTTGCGATAGTAATCTGTCTTATTTAAATGCATTAGTAGGATGAAATATTTCTGAGTATCTCTGTTATCTTAACAAGCTTTAATTTTGTAGTCATAAACTTGTCTTGTCTAGTTTGTGTCATTCTGGTTGCATTCTTCCTGCTATTGGAGAAAATAACTTCTTTCTTCTTCTTCTTTTACATTAGGGGCCAAGGTTTCTGGCAAAAAGCAGCCCTCATAAGGTAAGACTTATTCTTTCTTTTTTCCAGTTCCTGTGTTCATCAGTCTCCAATATTGGAAGATGAATTTATTTGCTTTAGTCTCGTATGATTTGGTTGTCAGTATATATGTGCTATTTTTATTCTAAATTGAATATCTGTCTTTCTGTTACCAAATTATGTCTTGTTTATGTTGTGTCATTCTGTTGTGGCATGTTACCAAAACTATCAAACATCAATGTTAATGAACTGTGAGGACGAAATTTTTCTCAAAGTAGACATGAAGTTGAGGTTGGGCAATTTAAAATTGGTTTAAATGGAGTAGTATGTATCAATTTCTTTTTCCTTTTCTTAGATGATTTTTCTGTTAGTTAAAGTCTTTAAGAATATGTAGCAAAAGAAATCTTTAAGTTCTAATCTTAATGCCAGACAAGACATTTTATTCAACACATTTTCGTATTCCAATTGTACAAGTGCTCTCTGTGTGTTGTAACCGTTTTCACCTTCAAATACATGCTGTTAAAACCATCTATCTAATTTATGTTCTTCTCTTTTAGATGTTACTATTAATCTTACTCCTTATTAAGTAGAAAGAAATTCAGACAGGAGAAGAAAAATAGTTCTAGTTCATACTTGGATATGATAATCTGAGAACAAGATGGATCCTGTTAATCATGTATGAGCGTCTTCAATAGGCCAATTATATGCATATTTTTGCTTGAGTGGGCTCTGAAATTATTAACCACTGCACTCTTACCTTATATATGTAAATTATATGCAATCATTGTTATGTGCAGTTGACCTATCCATAGCTACTTGGTTCTGATGTTACCTTAATGGTGGTTTTTAATCACATAATATTATTGATTATTGTACTCTACCCTTTATATTATCTTTTAATATGAATATTATCAAATTGGAACGTGTATAATGAATGCTCTTCCTTTTTGTTAGCTTAATATTGATTTGCATGTATTATCCCATTATAATAGTGGATTGTTTCATGCTTCTTACTCATAGGTAAAAGTGATTTTCTTCTCAAAAACAGGGGAGCGTGCAACTCCCAAAATGCGTCAAGCTGCAAAGGACTATTGGCACTATGCCACTTTTGCCTGTGTCCTATGGCGTGAAGAGGAATTCTCGATTTGGTGGAATACGTATGTAGATTTTGTTTCCTGTATGCACTATTATGTATACTAATTAGAGAGGAATTCCATATATAGTTACATATATTGATCTCTGATTGTTTTATATGTAATTGCAATGTTTTGAGTTTTAGTCTTGTTTGATTTTATACAGTGGGATCTATGTTGACAGATGTATAAATTAATAACAGGTTTGGAGTGGAGTCTGCACCAGCTATTGTGTTCTTGAAAGATCCAGGCCTAAAACCTCTTGTTTATCATGGCATGTTGCTGCTTATTTCTTATTAGTTGATGCCTACAGAAATTCAATTTACTCTACTTAATGTTGTTCATGTACGAAGCTAAGCAGCGATTTTTGTTTGCAGGATCAATCAGCGATTCATGGTTTATAGATGTCTTGGAACAGAACAAACAACAAGGTACCTCTCAGCATTTCTTTATGCTAATTAAGTGCATTCAGGGTATAAAATAAAATATTCGAAGAATTAATACTTAAGACTTATCTTATATGGTAAAAAAATGTGTGCTTTTACTTTTTCATCAAATATAATGCTGTTTTTACTATATTTACTTCTACTTCTAGGAATATTATGGTAGCAAATAGCAAAGAGAGTATTTAGGGTAATAACTGACAACTAACAACTAAATGGGATCTTTGCAATTTCTATTTATCACTTACTGAAAAGAACTTCAATTACCCACTGCCAATTGTGTTGATAAGAATGTACTTTCCGCAAAGTTACTCATCTTATATTCTTATTGTCATTGCAAGAATATATGGTAAATTCCACCTAAGGTCCCAAACCTTTTATTTCAGTTCCACTTCAGTCCTTAACCTGTTAGTTGTTCTAATTGGGTCCCAAGCTTTTCAAAATAGTTACATTTTGATACTTTGTAAATTATTTTCTTAAACTTGACAAAATGTCCATGATCCCTAGCTTTTTATTTTTGTTTCTTAGGTATGAAATGCAGAATAAATGTTGAAGGTTAAGCAATACTGAACCAAGTTTTGATAGGGCAATCTTTCTTTCTTTATACCGGCCCACCAATAAATAAATCAGTTTGAAAAGCCCACTTGATAAGATCAATTAATTTTAAAATTCTTCGCTCATCGCAACCTCTTTCTTTCTTTCTTTCTTTCTCAAGAGAGGACTTACTTTTTGTCGATCTTTTCAGAGCTTCCTCAGTTGAGGAGTTTGACATCAGAGGAACTAGGTTGCAATGCTCGTGGCTATTCTCGTGCTGGGCGTGATACCCTGACCTGGTATTGTGCTATACTCGCTGGAAGGCTGGGTCCCGAACTTGATAGTATGCGAGAAGTAAGCTTCTTTACACTGGATTATATTCCATAAATTCAGTTCTCTTCATATGTTTCCTGGTTGCATCATTTGCATTTCTTTTGATCTTTTCTTTGACGGTTCAAACCAGGTAGGCTTACATTGTTTCTCTAGCATTTAATAGTGATTATGACAATTTTGTATAAATATGGTTTATACACTTTGCAGTTTCTCTAGGATTATCTATTCCTCTTTCTTTTGTTTTACAAATTCAAATGACACTGCATATTTTTGTTACTTCATTAGATAGTGTATCTTAAATGAGAAAAAATTAACACTAATCTGAAAAGGGAAAAGAGCAAGTATAGAATAGTCATGGATGTTATACTTAAAAATGGCAGCTTGGAATGATAGAAAGTTGAATAAAGAAAGGATAGTGCACAAATCAATGTATGTAACTGTGCATTTCATTCACATGTGTCTGCATGTGTATCTGCAATGTAATGCAATGATATTTAATCCTATTTAATTTACTGAGGAGTACAATGCAATAGGTAACTCCTCTTTCATTTTAGAAATGGGTTCAATTAAATTTGGTTGTAGACCATGCGCAGGGTTCAAGAAACATTATCAAAGTCTAGTGAGTTGAATGCAGCTGGTGAAGGTGAGCACTCAATAACATCCACTATTGCTTTAAAAAACAAGCGGTTGACATTTACCTGGCTTGATGGGGAAGCTCAAAAGGTGTGTTCTTGTTATTATTATTAATTTGAATTTTTTTTCAAGGACACTTGTAATTTTAAAGTTGAATAGAGCTTCTCCATATCTGTGATTTGCCCAACCTACCTACTCTTTTCCTCGTCGTTTTTATGATACATCTTCCATATTTTGTTTGGGGTATATGTAAGAGGTGTGGGAATACATGAGAATTGAAAAGGGCTTACAATAAGATCTGATGCAGATGACAATCCTTATGATGGCATGATGGCTGAACCAGCCTGGCTTTTCGGTCATTCTGTCTCTCCCTCTCTACTTTTGTCTCAAATATAGTGACTGACATCACACATTTATGCAATCCCTGAAACTGTTTTAGTTATCAGTGATAGCCAGCCTTTACAAACAGAACAACTTTAGCTGATAGGTCGCCGAACTAACATTGTAGCTCTTATTACTGTCCCTTATTTGCTTGGAGAAGCCCATAGGACTCTACAATTAGTCCAAGCAGAGACCATTACTACCTTGTGTTGAAATTAATATTTAGCATGATACATGGGTGCCAGGTTGTAAGCTAAATTCTAGGTCATGTGGGCTCTAGTACGGAATGGCTAATCATTTAAGCTTAGACTGGCTGAACCAACATATTATCTCCTAATAACTTATTACAAACTTTTCTAAAATGATTTACTAATATCCATCTTATTATATCTAACCTCTTACTTGGTATTTGGCTTTCATCCAGAACTATTGCTTTTTCTACCTTCATTCGGAAAATAGTTATGAAACATGTGGACCAAGGAGTGTTCCAACTGATGTCCCCCGGTTATTCATTGTCCGTTATGAAAGGAATGCTTCTGAAGATACTGCTAAGGTTGAGAAGAAGGCTAAAACTATATGGGATCTAAACCAACACGAAGTTGATCCTGCAGCACAGCTTTCAGTGACTTACAATGGTTCAGCTGAAATTACCGAGGTATAAGCATCTCTTTTGTGTGGGTTTTGCTACAGCGTCTGATGCCTTGATGATTCAGCAGTTTTATTATGTTCATACATTTGCCTGAATTATATGATGATCTGTGGGGGAAGCCTCACTCCGTAAGCAACCAGAGAAATTTTGAACTTCTGAAGCCAATATATGGTTAATTTCTTAATGGTCTGCGAATGTTGCTTGCCACTTTTGCAGATCATCCAGTGGATATCAACTATAATCAAGGATGGTGACTCCAGAAAGCTCCCCTTCTATGTAAGCCGCATGTTGTTTCTTTGAGTCATTTCTAAAAGAAGGCATATATTTTTGGATGCTCTGTCTAGCTGCTTCATTTTTTATTTTTATCACTATCGCCTTCTATGAATTTGTGCTTTTGAGCAAAATCTACACCCAGAGATAATTTTCTCATTAGATTGTTTTAGTGATCAATGTATTGCTTCGTTCTAAACTTGTAGGAAAGTTCCTTTTAAAAATTTTTGTTCCTTATATAATGTTTTAGAGAATGAAAGTTTACTGACACAGCACATCCTTGGGCTTAATGCCACGAGGAAGAAATATGGGGTGGCTTCTATATATTTATGCTTGGGAAGTGTACTTATAGTGTTTCAGAACAATTTTTTATCTAAAGTGTAGCTCAGTTATTATTATCATATCATCTTCTTTTAAACTTTCAATTTGCTCTAAAGCACTTGTGTCTATGTCCATTTCAGAGAGTGAAAACACCGGAGCTAGTTCCTGAGGATGCAGAGCCTTTCTGGTCAAGAGGTCCACAGGGCATACTTTCCAAAAGCACGGGAGCAAAGCAAAAAATCCAGAGCATCATGATTCGAACATATGATTACCTAGGGGATCCGAGGATTGGTCCAGCATTGCTTCTGGGATCATTGATGTCATTCGGAAGTATTTGGTTGATGAGGAGTAAGCAGAATCGTCCAGTTCAGTCAAGTCAACCAAACCAAGCAGATAATAATGTAGGTGATGGTTTGGAATACTTTCTTTTTTATGGTCTTCAAGTAATGTAGCTTTCTCTGCTACTAATTGGAATTAACAATTACAATTTACAAGCACTCCCATATGCAATAGAAAGTATACAATATAATGTAGATTATTGCTCCTTGAAGATCATCCTCCATTTACATTTAATTTAACTATATTCTTACCACCGCTGTTTCTGCTTTCCAGGATAAACCCAGACAGAGAGAGAGACCCCGAAGAAGAAATGCGTCGAACAAAGATATACCTCCTTCAGTAACTGATTCAGAACCAAGAGATTCTTACCAGATGCCACTATCAGACTCAGACTGAGTAGCTTCACAAAATGCAGGTCCCAAAGTTAAAACTGCAAGTAATTCCTGGTAGGTGATATAAACATCGGAGACTTACATGCTTGGACAATTGCTTTAAACTAACAGCTTTCTATAAGAGTTGTTGAGAAGACACAACTTGAACTCCAACAATGTAGTTTTCGATACCTCACAGAATCTGTAAGCATCTAGTTTTAAATCCCATAAAACAAATGTTTGTCATTAGAAGATAATAATCAGCAGCAAAAATTAGCAAGCACATAATGAATATTAGAAGTTCTCAGGTGGTTCACTCAACTATGGTTAACACAGATTTTCTTCTCTTTAAGGTATAGCAAAATAAAGGTGCTATTTTATTATATCATTGCATGTTGAAATGGTATTTAATAAATGTATGCATTTTTTCCCCTTATTTTTGTTTTTCTTTTTAAAGACAAAAACACGACATACCGCTAATTAAATTCATGATGTTTCGGCGTTGATTTCCAGTTTATATATCAATGGATATGTCGAGATATATTTATAAATATTTATGGATGAGAATGAGATTGAGTTAGCAGCACTCGTTTAGTCTTTATCAGTGAATTAAATGAGGATGGGCTCGTTCTTGCTTCTATGCATGAGGGATGGAAGAGATGGTTAGAAATGTGGCAAAATGAATGCAACTTCATTCACAAAAAACCTCAATCCAAACTTTATTTGATCAGAAGGGGTTAAAAAGCGGATTGCAAAATGATCCTGACTCGAAATAATTCTACTCAGTCAAATTGATCCCAACTTGAATTTAAAAACTTTTTTTTTTTATTTGAGGTGACCTTGAATTTAAAAACTAAGAATATAATTTTCTTTCCTTTTAAAGATAATAAAAGATTTATCCTACAATTCTAAAACAAGAAGCAAATCTTTAAAGCCAAAATAAACACAATTTGGTCCATTCTCCAAATATATTCTGGTAGATTGATTTTGTGGACGAGTTTTAAAGATCAAAATGTTAGTAAGCCGACTTCCTCAGCCATGTCATGCAAATCCCAGAATTCTATTGAATACTACTAGTATCTATAATACATACAAATTATTTGATTTTGATAAAATTGTACTAAGATAACAGTGCTTTCAGAATACTCCTTAAAATCACATTATTATTTTTAAGTAGATGCATTTACCTAATTACTTATCAAACTCTTATATTTTTCTTGGCGACAATCAACTAGTATTATATTTATAAATCATATTTTAATTTTAAAGAGTGTCTGAAGACAGTAGTTCACAAAATCCTTTAAATAGTACTACTATTTATCACTAATAAAATAAAATCATAAAAATATACTACAACTATTTTAGTAAAATATATATATATATATATATTATTATGGTCACATTCTTAAGTGTGGGTAATAATGTCATTCAAGCAGAAAGCCAGAGCCCAAAGCCCAAATGCCCTACAAAAGTCCTTAAAAATCTCACAATCCCTTTGCTTCATCGAAACCTGCAGAGACATAATCTAACTTGAGTTTTGTTTTTGTTGCAGAACACTACATAGGAACAGGTAAACTCTTATCAATCACTCTTATCGTTCCTTTACTTTCTTCGCAGATTATTCTTCTTTTCAATTTTTCTGGCTTCTTTAAGCTTCACCCCTTTGGGTTTCATTCGTTCTCACCAGTTTTCCCCCCAACTTTTGTAGTGTTTTGTTGAATTAGTTTTTATTTTGATGAATCAGTCTGTTAGGACTTTCAGTGGAAAAGAAATGAGGAATTGAGGATGAAATTGGATTAAGGGGGAACAGAAAAGTTTTGGAGTTTTCTAAGAGTGAATTAAGACATATACTTAATTGCTATGATTTTGGTATGTTGTTTTTGTAGAGATTCAGTTTTGTTGTATAAATTTTGCTGCAAAATGAAGTCTATATATTTATAAGGGAGGACTAAGAAACTTGTTCTCTTGACTAAACCATGGACGACAACTGTCCATTGAAATTGAATCACCCGCCTGATGAAGTCTGGTTCTCAATGACCAAAATGTTTGAGGGCTGAAAATAATTGATCATTGAATATCAGTTTCTTGTTGTACAAGGAGGAGCAATATGAACAGAAACTTAATTTTGCATTACTCAATCTTTTCTCAGTATGCATCATGTATACTACCACTTAGTCTTCTAAATGCTGAGCTACAGAGATTTCAATAATTGGTTGTTCATGTTTTTATGAATTAGTAGTTGATCCGTTAGGTGTTGATTTCTGGAAACAAGAGATGATTAGATCATTGTGACTGAATAACATTTCCATATCTCAGCTAAAACACAGCTTTAATAGGTTTAAATTGAGGCTGTTTGTAATATATGAGATGTTGCTATATAAAATTAGGGCAGTTTGCTACAGGGAAACCTTTTACATAACAAAAGGTGAATAAAAGAAACTATGAAAATGGCAGGCAAGACTCAGGAGCAATAAAGGACGCCATGCTTTCTTGGGTGTTGGTTTTGAATGATTTTATATGTAATAGTAAAGCTTTGTGGTTCATTGTGTTCTGAGGTCATCGTAATTGGTACTAGTTCATCAAAATACTCGCATATTTTGCCTGCAGTATTTCCCTCTAATATCTAGATTAATTTGTACGCAGATAATTAGGCTTTTGAGAGATGGGGAAGGACTCAAAAGCAAAGGAAGCTAAGGGGAAAGGCAAACAAGCCGGGGGTGGAAGTGACGAAAGTGCTTCAAAGGGTAAAGGAAAAGCTGGGAAGGGAGATGGGCTTGGTACCTGCACTTATGTTAAAGGTCTGTTTTTCTCTGTAGCCCTTTTTTCTAGGAGCATTACTACCTTTTGCTTTCCATCACATCTCTTTTACACTCTTCATGTTGCTCCTGTTTTTTCTCTTTCCGAAAATTGTTCAGCTAGGCACATTTTATGTGAGAAACAGGGGAAGATCAATGAAGCCTATAAGAAACTGGAAGAGGGTTGGCTCAGCAATGGTGATAAGGTCCCACCAGCTGAATTTGCGAAGGTGAACATTTCCGAATTTCATCTTTTAAATGTTCAAAATGCTATATTATAAGTATCATTTGGTATTAGGAAAAGAAGTAATCATATGGAGAGCAACCTCTAGTCATTGTTAATTGTGCCGTTAACATTGCTATGTTGATAAATTGCTTAAATATAATAAGTAATGGTTATTGGTTGTGTAAATTTCCATAAACTATTTAAGTAATTTTACTGATTTATCCTTTATCAGCCACATCCTTAAGGGATAATATTCTAGTCTAGTGGGAAGAATAAGTAAATAAATAAAGAGGAATGGTAGCCTATTCTCATTTTGATATATCTTGAAATGATAAGACAACTATGGTGTTCATATATAATTTGCTTGCTTTTGTCGAGATAAAGTATTGGCTACAATTTCTCTAGGCTGGGCAGGCAGTTGCATGAGACAATCTTTTACATGGATCTTCTGCCAGAACTTTGGGGTGGTTGCTAAATGCTGACTGAGCCAAGAGAGTTACATATGTTTGCACTTATGCATACACTCATAGGATTTCGTATTGTCATGGGGAATGTACTATGGCAGTATCAATTGTATGTGTGCATAGCATTGTTGATTTTAAAATAGGACTTCGTCATCCTTGCTACTCACTGGAGCAAAGCGAATATTTTTCTTAACCTAGACATTTTTTTCCTTTCCTGTGTCCATTAAATATATTGTCCCTTTTCCAGATAGCTCAAGAATATTCAGAATGCCCATCAGGGAAGAAGGGTGGAGATCTAGGATGGTTTCCACGGGGTAAGATGGCTGGCCCATTTCAGGAAGTTGCCTTCAACACAGTTGTTGGAGCTACTAGTGCACCATTCAAGTCAACGTATGTAGTTTTGGTTGCCAATTCAGCTTCAGACTATTACCGTCTTCAAACTTCTCTGGCTCTAACTATTTTTTGGTTAATTTTCCTCTTTATAATGCAGACATGGATACCATATCATCTTGTGTGAAGGAAGGAAGAATTGATGGAAGCAAACAAAGATTTACTCAGGCAATGGAGATCAGTTTTATGTTATGTATACAGACATGAAATATGTTGAATTTGTCTCGTTTAACTTGTGAACTTTGAATTTGCAACTGGACAACGCTTTTTGCAATGGTAGAATTGCCTGAAAAGTATTATGCTAATTAATTATTTGTTTTCATATTTCATCCATCTTTTGTGTTCTTATTTTTGGTTGATATGATTTGAGATATAAAAGTTGTGCTTGGGCACATGGATAAGAGTGTTTGGTGCAAGGATGATGGGCAAGATATGATGATATGTGATTGTGCATAAAAATATTGTACTTGCTCCAAACACACCCTAAAAGTATTAGTGCAGTATATTAGACTTTGCATTTTTCATTGCTTGGAGGAACAGAAATTGAGGGGGACAAAAGTAAAATGAAAAAAAAGAAGAATGTCTTATTATACTCACAAGCAAATAATAATTCGAAGAACTAAAAATGTAATCATAATTTTGGATTAATGAAATGTAGCAATGAATTTTAATAGAAAAATTATGTTATTTTGGCCGAAAAATGATAATGAGGGAACAATTTTTAAAAAAATTAATAGTTTCTTTGTCTTTAATTCCTGAAGTTGCCAGGGGTTACAAAGTCCAGCACTTTCTATTTATTTATTCAGATTATTTGTTTCCTTGTGGGTTGGAACACTTACCAACAGTCTACTTACAGATGATCAACCAATGACATGCATTTTATGATCATAAAATCCATTCCAATAGCACCTTGTGGAAAATATTAGCCAAGAAGAAAGATAGATCAAGTATTGAAGTGCAAATTTACGGTATAATTTGATTTAATATTACTCGTGCTATTCTACAACAAAAAGGCTGCTTGGACAACTATGATTATGGCTTACAACAGACATGCAGCTATAACTCACTCATTGTCAACAAGCTTAAGACCCCAACTCATGTCCTCGCAGTGCCTTACATGAGGAACCACTTCACCTGTGTCAATGCCTCTTTTGGCCTTGCAGTCATAAAAGGGAGGAGCATGGAAACACGGCTCCATTGACATGACTCGACGACAAGGTGGATCTGGGGCTGTCCGGTTCTCAGGCTTGTAGAGTACCCATGGCTTCAAACCTCCAAGGCTTTGAGCAACATACCCAAAAGTTGACCATGAGCTGGTGACTAGCACATCAGTCAAGCTCAGTAAATACATTTCAGCCCATGCCTTCCTATTGTGAAAATGCTTCTCTGTTTGCTGATACTCTTCATGGCTCGGTTGGTGAACACTGATGACCTCCCCTGTCACGGTTGGATATTCCCAGTACATGTCCCTTACTCTCTCAAAGTAACCAGCACTCAAAGATGTAATTAGCACAGCTTTAGACTTCTGAGATTGATTAATTATGGGCTTTTCCCTGCTGATATCCGGTAGCAGGTTCTCCTTCAATGCACAGGCAATGATTTGATCTAATACATGTTGAAATGGACCAATCCCAGTGTCAAAGACTCTGATCTGGATGCCTATCCTTTCATCTGCTTTAGCTAAATAAGCTTGATAATATCTGGTTACAAGTCCCCAAACAGGATCTGTGGGATGGAAGAGATATCGACCTAGGAAGTGGAAAACCGTTTCTTTTCTGGGGAAGAGATTACTCAGTTCCTGCTCAAAAGATGGGACCAAGAAGAGAGACGGGACGAAATAATTATCTGTCTTCATGATCAACCAAGGCACTTCCTTGAGGGAAGTTTGGTCTTCATCACAGAAAAAAAGCTTATCTTGATCATCATAATCATGGACTAGATGCAGATACACAAAAGAAGATGATATCAACCGGCTTGAATTAGCAAAGGTGCTATTCTTCAGCATTCTCCCATAACAGTGTGGAGATTTCTGATCAAAGCTGTTGAACTGATTTTTAAGGGGAAAATCGGAAGGGAGAAACCAGGAAACCTCTGGAAACGGTTCGCAAAAAAGATCAACCATATCGGTTCCAGGATCCACAAGGAGGACACGATTCGTAAGGAGAGCATAAAGAAATGCTGAAGCTAGGGTCAATATCCTATTCCCTAATCCACTAAAGGAAATCCATACTAAATAATTACAATCTGTAGGTTCAAGCTGATGGTTGGTCTTGAGCTTTTCCAAGGTTTTGTTATATGATTCAGTATATGGCCCACAGCGTTTATGGAGAGCTTCATAACTTCGTAACCGTGAGATTAAGTATGGGGAAGGTTTATGTTGTGATTCTTTGCGGTATAAGGCTGACTGATACCTGCTGGCACAAGATCTTTCATCAAATCCAGCTTGAAGAAGCCCACCTAAGAGTTTATCTTTACGCGCCTCAAGAGACGGTGCATAATCATCCTCTGGACCTACAACTTAAAAGAGAGAAAAAGAAGATTATTCCAAATATCTTGAACAAAACAGTTAAACCGTTAATGCAAAAACTGCTACATCCAAGTTAAAGAAACAGGTGAGGACCATGAATCATAGGGAATAAGCAATGCATATATTCTCAGGCAAACAGTCATTCCAAATTAAGTACAAGACAAAGTAGTAGATTCAACAAACAATCATTACTGTGCTGTATGCAAGACTTGAAAGACAAGCAATATACTCCAAGGAAGTGGAGAGAACTAGGTTTGAACCTGAGTGCTCTCCTCTTGCTCACACAAAGTAAAGGTAAAAAAGAGGGCATAGTGCTATTTGATTTTCCACTTTCAGCTCAAACATTATATGTATAGACATGAGATAAATAAGTAGTTGACAGAAAATTTGCAAACCATAAAAAGGGCATCCAAACAACAGATTTATACAAAAAGAAAGAATATTAAAGCAAAAACATGGAAATAACAGATCTTCAAGCAACCTTCAAAAAAATTTGTAAAGCACCAAGACTTCCACAATGTAACATTCAGTCAGCCATTTGGGGCTGAAACTAGCTGACGTGGACAGGAACTTGTGATTAGTAGATACTTCACAAAGGCGGATATACAATGTATCACTGACAGGTAAAGGAAATACAAATGGCAAGCGAAAGACATGAACCGCATCAAAGCATTAGCGTAATATGGATCTTAACATTCAAATCATCATTGCATTAAAGACATAGATCTTAACATAAAATGGATCTTTACATTAAAGACATAGATCCGCCAATTATAATAAAATTAAGCAGGGTATTCAGTTCAATTAGCAACCATCATTTACTAAAGCAAGCAAGTTACTAACCAAGCCATAACAACATTCCTACATACACCGAGTAGAACCAATAAAAATAGTTCAGGAACACTAAAATTCATTACTTGAACCAAACAAAAACTACTTAGAACCTTTCAGCAACACCAAAAGTTAAACCAACTGAAAAGATAAGTTCCTTTCTGGGGTTTCAATCAGAAGCACAAAAGATCCTTACTTTAAATATAAGCAAAACTAAAAACCATAAACTTTTCACTTTTCGGCCATTATATCAAAATCTAAAAAAAGAAAAGAAAAAAAGAAGTTACCTTTCTGAGGTTTGACTTCAAGAACAGTTTCCTCCTTACTTGACTCCAAAGCATCAAGAAATCTAATCTCTTTACCAGACTCTAAAACCCCATCGCTTGGTGGGTCTTTAAGCACTACAGAAACCGAAAAAACAACCGAGAAAACCATCAAAGCCACCACAAGAAAACCCATCAACCTCATTGAACTCAGCCCACATTTCCTTTCTTGATCCCTCAGAAACAAGCCTTCCCCCTCTACATCCGGGTTGGTTCCCGGGTCATTCTCATCCGGGTTTCTCCTGAACCGCTTCATACCAGCATCAGCCAAAAGATTCTCATGTGGGTATTATTTAGAAAGGAAGAAGAAGAGGAAGAGAGCAGAGCAGCAGAGTTGAAGTAGAAGCAGAAGAAGAGAGGGAAGAAGGCAGGAGGGGTTTAGATTTGGTGGAGCAGGGTACAGGATTAGAGTGTAGGGAAATTGAGACAAGAATTGGGATTCACGAGGAAGTGTCACATGCCATTATGAAGGTTGTTTATGTGTTTTTTCACATGACAAAGTGTCGGTGACGTGTAAGTTTGTGCGTAAATTACGGTAACAGGACTTAAAAGGAAAAGTAAAATTTATATTTTGCCTTACCTTTTGAGTTCCATGGAATGGAAGTCTATGCAATCTATTTTCTATTCCATGGAATGGAATGAAGTCTATACAATTTCTTTTAGATGGGTACTACTTGGATTTTTGGGGCCGTTTGGTTCGAGAATTGGGATATGTTCATGTTTTTTGATATAATCGCATTTCACTGAAGCAATCTGATATATTTGTCCATGTCGGGATAATTTCCTATTCTTACGTTTGTTTTGGCATGAATATCCCTGTTATCTAACTTAGCCACATTTGGTTTGCACATATAAAATAGTGGGTATGTTATGATCATGTGTGGTATTTTACTCTAAAATACCCTTGATTATGATTTTTTATATTACTTGGAACAACCAACATGCAATATTGATATTCCACTATTTAAACACAAAATCCAAGTAATAATTTTTCAACCAAAATAATTAAAAGCACAATTAATAAAATTGATCAGCCTTAAATTTAAATTATTGGACAAATATTTCAAAAATATTATATATATATATATACTATATATAAAAGTACGAATAAGGGGAAACTTTATGTTTTCCGATTATATCTTTTTTTTCAAATATATTTCTAAATTGCCATTATTAAATAATATTTTAATTATTCCATCATTAAAATAATGAAAATTTAGATTATTCTCATTAATTAGGATCCAACGTAACGAATAGGAATGCTTCACATCATCTTTAAACATATGAATTTTCATCCAAAATATTCTCCAAGTCGGTTTAGGAGAAGATTAATTTTGTCCAGAAATTTGAAGTGCAAAATCGTACACCGGAACGGAAAAATTAGGTCTCAAGGTAAACATAAAAGTTGTAGATCTTGGAATTCTCTTTCCAACGGTACCTTATTTGCATTTTTCTGAGCTCTGGATCAAAAGTTATGAATTTTCTTCCAAAACTGCTCTTGTGAAGTCCTTCTTGAAATAGGATTTAACAATACTGCATCAGGGCTGAATCATTACTGCATCATAATTACTGATTGGACTTGGACTCCTTCTTTGGGCTTCCATATTAACGAATTGGGTTTAAGAATATCATATTTAGACTTGAAGACATCTTGCTTGGCAATTTGAGCTTCATGGACTCAAACGGACCTAATGGGCCTACTGGGCCGAAATAAGACAAAATCAATCGTTTCTCCAAATCTATACTATATATAAAAGTACAAATAATTGAAAGTTTTATGTTTTTCGATTGTACTTTTTTTTCAAAAATATTTCTAAATTGCCATTACTTTTTTTTAAAAAAAAATTGTCATTACTTAAAATTAGACTTTTATGTTTTATATATATTATTATTGGCCAACCCAATTTCTACTATATATATATTATTATTTATTTATGATTTACTTTTAAATTTAAATCTTACTCAAACTATTTTATATATATTTCTAACTACTCATCCAAATTATTAACGATAATAAATATGTAGCAAAAAAAACGATGATGATAAATATATGATTGTTGCATTTGTAATTTTGGTATCATTTTTCTTAAACGTATGTCCATAAGGTACAATGGCCATGAAAAGAGTTTGAATTTTTCTTTTTCAATTTTAAAATTTCTATTATTTCTGTAGGTATAAAAAAAACTATCGTCTCGGTATGGTATTGATAACTTATTGTCATGATTTGGGAATTTCATTTTCCTTTATCACTCTTTTTAACTTATTTTCTTCATTATTTTCATTACTATATTTGATGATTGCTTAAAACGGTTTTTTAGAAGGAGTTGAATTTTTAAACGTATAATCATACTATAAGAACTAAACCAGATTAGATTGCCAAAAAAAAGCAAAAAAAAGAGTAACTTATTTTCTTCATTTTTTAATACTATGTTTGATGATTTCTTAAAACGATTTTTCAAAGGAGTTGAATTTTTAAACATATGTACAATTTTTTATGATTGTTTGCGATTGTTTTTATTAAAAAAAATTCTATGTTTGAAATTGGGAAAGAAATTTAGGTCTTGGGTGAAGTTGTCTGGATTATCATGTCGCATTCTTGCGTAATCCTTTAAATCTAGTGTTTCCTTTGATATTTGAGTTACGTAACACTTTGTTCAACATTGTTCGATTGGAAACATAAAATAATTTAATTATATTGTGTGATTTGATAATTTATACCGTTGCAAGATTGTGAATTTCATAACTTTTTCCCACAACTAGAAGAGATGATTATATTACAGTGGGATTGGAGGTTAAATGCACTAAAGGCAAGGGTTAAATACGAGCTATTGAAATTTCTTAGAGAGACAGCCTCATCAATCAAATGGAGAAATTCGTGTGATCTATAATAGAGCGGACCATGAGATAAGGGCCCCAAGGTTTTTGTCTAGATCAGGGATCCTCTTTGATATTGGAGTTAGTAGGATATTAATGTGTTTGGAGATATTGAAGTTAGTGGGGTTTTAAGGTGTTTAAAGAGCTTAATAGCTAAAGAGTGGATGTGTGGATGTGTGGAGTAGTTCTCTATGTATATACAGTGTGGCTTTAGGCCGTTCTATATGGGCTCAACATTGCCCCCTAGGTATGAGGGCGGTTCTAAAATGATTGCACAAACGACTATGAAACTGAGCGTCAGGTGGACAAGTTAGGACGATATGAGCTAAACAGGCTTACCGGTCGCATAACTAGATAGTGTCGAACGTAACAGTTCGATCTAGATGTATACTCCATATGGAGAGTATTGAGTCGTAGAATGCTTAACTTGTAATGAGCCCCTCTGTCGAACTGTATGGTGCTCTGTGAGATGAATGAGAGATATGCCATGAATGTCGAAAAGGGTAGTGCTCAATTTTTGAGGATTGAGTAGGAGAGTGCGCTCTAGGAATGATGGTGGATAGGAGAACTCGAGCTGATAACGTACTCCGTGGAGGAATACCGAACAAAAGAGCTCAAATAAACAATATGCTCCGTAGAAGGTTGGTGAACATGAGAGCACTCAAACTGATAATGTACCATTTGGAGTAATGTTGAATGAATGGAGTTCAAATTGATAATATGCTATGTGGAGAATGTTGAATGGAGGAACTCAGTGTGATAACGTGCTCTATATACTACCGAGTGGAGAAGCTCAATTCGAATATGTATATGTATAAACTATCAAAGGAAGGAGTTCAATATGAATTATATATGTTTGTACGACTGAACGGACGAACTCGATCTGCGAATGGAAGAGCTTAATATGAATGATTTATATACTACTAAATAGAGGAGCTCAACCTGATAATAATATATAATTTTATAGTGAAATTGTCGAAATTTCATACTATAGTATCAAAAATTACAGGGAGA